>JASDDO010000018.1:270964493-271130470 GCA_030015575.1 Agapanthus africanus | reverse complement strand
GAGATCGAGAAGCAAACTAGTATTTGTAATCATTTTCTAAGGGATCAAAGTGTAATGAATATTGTTGATTAATAAAGTCAGTTCTTTTTCCTATTCTATTTCTTTGTAGTTTCATTATGATTTCTCTCTCCATCTCTTCTTCTCCCAACATGCGCGAGTAATTCTCCGCTTGTTAGGGTTCGTGGAATTAGAGTAGGCTAATGGATGATGAAGATCCTTAAACTCTTTTTAAGTCCTATAAAGTTTATAAACTTTATCAAAAGAATCATTAACATCCTAATCGGGCGCTCTACCAATTCATTGTTAGTCTCGACCGCGATTGGAGATTAGATTAATAATTGTTTTGGTAAAGGCTAGATATGAACGGAGTTCCGTGTCGAGATAGGGGTTAAGAGTGGGAACCCTTTTCCCTCCAAAAACCCTAATCTGCATGCATCACTGTCATTCTAGTTTTAAATCTATTAAAGGATAGAAAGGGTAATATTTAATTAATCAACCATAACTACTAAATCCTAACGAACCCTACAAGCCCCCTTCTTATATATACTTAGATCCGTAGTTAATCTAGATCTATATTTTTACATCAGTATTTAACGTAGATCTAGATCCTACAACCATTCTACAACATTCTTATTTCTTCCTCCTCTCTTTCTTTCTCAACACATCTAAGATAAGAATAAAAGGTTCAACGTTTCCCACAGGACGACCCGTACTCATCTCGGTCTAGCTACGCGCGACACCGTTATTGATTGCAGTTAAGTACTACATACACTTTTTCACATCAATCAGAACTCTACTAGATCGGCGGAGAGGCGGAGGTTCGTCGGAATTACTGAATCTTCTGGTTCCACCAAATCTTCTGTTGCAGTTTGTGTAGCTGGAACTTCTTCCAGTTCTACCTCATAGCCACTAATTTCTTTTTCATGAAATTACTTTTTCTATAAAGGGTGGCATTCCGAGATACAAACACCTTTTGTTCTGCGGCGTGGTAGAAGATATACCCGTGAATGTTTAGGATATCCAATAAACTTACACAGAAAAGACCTTGCCCCGAGCTTGTCCGGATTTTGTGTTTTTACATTTGCCGGACAACCCCATATCTTAACATAATTAAGATATGGTCTGTTTCCTTTCCATATCTCATAAGGAGTGGTTGGCAAAGATTTGGTGGGAACCATATTCAATAGGTCTGCGAGCTGTTTCCAGTGCATACCCCCAGAAGGAAATAGGCAACTCAACAGTGCTCATCATAGAGTGCACCATATCTAATAGGGTGCGATTCCTCCGCTCCAATACACCGTTGTGCTGTGGTGTATAAGGAGGAGTAAGCTGAGAGAGAATCCCATTCTCTTTTATATAATCTAGGAACTCATTGCTCAAGTATTCTCCTCCTCGATCAGATCGAAGGATCTTAATACTTTTACCGTTTGGTTCTCTACTTCGTTCTTATATTCTCTGAATTTCTCAAAATCTTCAGACTTGTGTTTCAACAGGAACACATGTCCGTATCTTGAGAGATCGTCAGTGAATGTAATGAAGTACGAGGAACCATTCCTGGCATGTGTAGACATGGGACCGCATACATCACTATGTATCAGTCCTGAGGGTTCCGTAACTCTTTCTCCGTGTCCACCCAACGGAGTTTTGGTCATTTAGCCTTTGAGACATGAATGGCAAGTTTCATAAGATGATAATCCGAATGTATTTAAATAACCATATTTATATAACTTAGCAAGTCGTCTCGCATTGATATAACCAAGTCTACAATGCCACAAGAAGGATTCGTTCATTTCTGAATTTTTCCACTTGTGTGTGTTCTGTATATTAAGAACCGTGTTTTGATTTAGAACGTATTATGCCATTATTTAACGAGCCTGATCTAATCACTTTTGATTTAGGAAGATGTTCATAACAGTATCCTGTATTTCAAAATTATATCCTTCTTTACTTAATAATGAAACTGATATAATGTTGCATATCATGTTCGGTATATAATAGCATTCGTTCAAAATCAATGTATTATCACTTGGTAATACAAGGTGATATTCGCCAACTGCTTTGGCTGCAACATTTGCACCATTCCTTACTCTTACGGAATGATCACCCATTCCCAGTTCTCTACCTTTCTTTAGCCCATGCAATAAATTGCATATGTGGGATCCTGAACCGGTATCTAATGCCCAGGACGTAGAGTGAACTGAGAAACAGTTCTCGGTAACTAACACATCCGAAGAAGATACATCAACATGTTTATTCTTCGTTTGGGCGGCGTGTGAATTCTGGTATTCCCCTATTTCCTGTTCAGTCTTATAACAATTATAAGAAAGAACAGAACCAATGTTTCCCTGCTCAGTATAACAAGCGGGTTCGGTTAATACATCCATATTATTATCTTAATTAAGACCCGACATGGTCGCTTCCTGAGAGAGAGAGAGAAAAACACTTTAGCGTGCGCTCTTGCAAGATTAGATTGGTTATTATCTTATTTAATCAGGATGGCTCCCACTGTTTTAATCAAATCTTCCTTCAAACCTTAAAAGTTAAGATTAGCCGAGATTAATTACACCTTACAAGTTCGCCAATCTTTCAGCCAGATCAGTGTTGGTACTTTGAGGGAGTTCCCCGTGCTTTCTCACGGACCTAATTAAAATAAACTTCGTTTTCCCAGAGGAATAACCCCGTTAACACCTTTCTAGACACCTACTTGATCGGCTAATTGTCCTATGTAAAATTATCCCAGGAGTAACTCTTACTCGCAGTGGGTATCAGGATCCATCTATCTCATAGAAGGTATGCAATCTCATTGCAAATTTCAACTCTTGAAATTCCTGATAATACTTTTACCCCTGGCGTTCCATGACCTTGACGCAGGCCAACAAACCATAGTCCGCTTGTCAAGTTCAACCCATACATTTCTTGATTGAATTAAACCCACCCGCACGACACTTGACGCAGGCCAACAAAGTCATACGACTACCCAAATCCAATCACATCTAATGTTACAGATAAGCACTAGTTAGCTACCGCACACTACGCCTTGACGCAGGCCAACAAACGTAGCACGAATACTAAGTAGTATCTATTTGAAATGTCGGAGGGCTACGCAGGTTTTTCAGAAACCTATTGTGTAATGAACTTGATATTGTTGTAGAAACAAGCGATTTTGAAATGGAGTGTTTTTTAGGCTTTTCTAGTTTTACTAAAGAGGTCACTCCCGGTGAAGGGATCTCGGCTCCTTCCTCATCGAATAAGGTGTAGGATATTTCATAAATAACACCGTGCAAAGCAAAAACTATAGAAGCAATCAAAAACTAAACCGTGAGTTTGTAGCATTTGCCAGTTTTGCTAAAGAGGTCACTTCCGGTGAAGGGATCTCGGTTCTTTCCTTATCGAATAAGGTGCTGGATATTCTACAAGGAATACCACTATGCAAAGCAATAACTGTAGCTACCCTTTTTGAAAAATTTGATTCTACAACATCTTTTAGGTTTCTTTTCTTTTATTAATCTCATTAATAAAACCCATCATTTAAGCTTCCTAAGCATCACAGAAGAAACGAAAGCAGCAATATTTACATATCAACATATAGTATAAGCATTCGTCTCAAGCAGTAATATGATCCCATCACAGAACATTGCAGCAGAAGTCAACATATTAAATATTGGATACTCTAGGACATCCGTGTTTCATTTTGAGCCTATATAAAACCCGGATTCCACAGTCGCGATGAATATCCAAACCTACATCCCTAAACCCCTACGAGAGCGGCAACTAACCCGCCAATTCTAGGGTTAGGAGACCCGGTCTCGACTCCTCGAGATGGCCTCCCACTGGACCCTAGAACTCGGTTACTTGTACTCTCCATCTTGGGTCTATCCTAATGCGGAAAAGTAAATAATATACATTGATGACATCATCCTCAACCCAGAAGTGCCCCAATAAAAGAATATTACATACAAATGAATTTACATGAATGAAAAAGAAAACTCTTATCCCACATAAAACCCCCGGCTATTTAATACACAACGATCCAATATAACATATCACAGCAACACAGAAACATCACATATAACTAGGTGAAGTAAGATAATTCGACAGACACAACGAATTCCCAAAATACCCCAGTGAGCTCAACACTTGAGCAGATATTAAAAATTCCAGTAGCATGCCCCAGCACCTATGGACCGTCGCAGAAGTGCTCATCCTAAGCCTCCACAGTGGCGCCGCGGAACCGCTGCCAAAACCAGGTTTTGGCCGCGGTTACGCGGTCACTGTAGCGAGTTAAGGACTCTTCTTCAGGGGGTCCATAAAATTCCTTGCATGATTTTCTGAGTATTTTTAAAATGAAAAATTTCAACTTTTGAAAAAATTTCCAGCAAGGGGTCAATTCTCCGTGTTACGGGGTTCGATCGGACTTCTAACTTCGTCTAGACAACGCCTAATGCTCTAGCTTGACTCTGATACCAATGTAGGGTTATCTTAGCACCTTGTGAAGGTTTTGGTAAGCATCGATCATGCTACTTAAAATTTTTGGGGTGCTAAACAAACCCTAACCAAGATCTTAACTAGAGAGTTAGGGTTAACATGCATGTAAACAACTTTACATCTAAGAGAGAGGGATTACAACCTTTGTAGTCCATTCCTTCGCTTCATAAGCTCTGGGTAGTAGTCCTTTCGCCATGATCCATGAACCCTCGGACTCTAGAGAGGCTCCACAAGTCGATTGATCCATGCTTGCTAGAAGTCTTCCTTTTCGAAGATGATCTACCTTGAAGAATCTCAAACTCAAGCTCTCACTTCTCTAATCAAGTATTAATGAAGTGAACATCCTAATATAAGTGGCTAGAATAGATGAGGATGATGAAGTAGGAATTTTGCTCTCTTTTGTTTTCATTTTCTCACTTTAAATCACCACTTCACAAAAAGCTAGAAAGCTTTTTCAAGGAGGAGGAAGAAGAAGAAAAGGTTTGTGACGAATAATGAATTATCGTTATGGTTACAAATGACAACCATGAGTTAATAAATGAAGGCATTAACTCATGTAGAGAATAAACTAGAGTTAAGGGTTTGGGTTGGGTAACAAATATCTACACAAAATATCAAGCTAGAAAACAAAAAGGAAAGCTTCATGAAAAATCTAACCAAATCCAAAACCTAACTTTGTTTAAACTTAACAACCATGTTGCATTTGTAACCCTAACTTGTTACAATATTATATATCACATATACAATATATTTTGTAACAAAAGAAAATAATACAATTAACATATATCGCGTATACATCAATGTATTATCCAGTGAGAAAATGAATCAATAAAGCGAGCTTATATTAGTTAACGTAATGTAATATATCACATATATAATTATACATTAAATTATAAAATCAACTCTTGATCCGACAATCCGGCTATATTGCATATAACCGACTAATATAACAAGTACCAATTCATCGAATCAACACTTGATCCGATGACCCGGCCATATCAAATATACCCGGCTGATATCTCATATCGCGAGAATAGAATACGGTATCTCATATCGAATTATTCTCGGTCCCGCACATATCACATTTGTGCTCCTACTCCGTTTTGCCTGAGCCAGGAAACCTCTGTGTAGTACTTTAAAGAATCAACAATACGCTGGCAGAAGGTGATGATCATATCAAACACCCACAAGCTGCAAGCGGTCAGCTAAACGTAACAGCCACCTATGTATTGAGCAATCAGAAGATCAACAAGCAATCCTGTACATTCTCCTGCAAATCAATCAGTAAACCCTCCCGTACTGTCCGATCTCTTCGTCTGATATGTTACATATCTAGTCTACGGGTGGTAAATGTCAGACCCCAGTAACCGATAAGTCGTGTCGATGTAAGGCTCATAACGGGTCGAGAAACTACTGATAACACTTACTAGTAAATCTCCATATCAGCCATGGCCAGGGACTTCCAGTTATAGCCAATCGAACACAGCACAACATCAACTCCCTATACCGGGAGAGATGAAACCCCTCCTATTACTCATTGCCACCATGTGATTCAGGACTGTACCCAAAAGCCACCGTTTTGCACTCCCTCTTGGACATGGTAAGGTGGAAATCAAAGCACAGTGGGAATCACACAAGACTCTATGGCGATCTCGGGTCTACAGACTAACCTGTACTAGTGTCACCGGAGAACTTCTATCTGACGATAGGTATAATACCATCCAGGAGCTCTCGGCGAGTCCGTCCAGTGTCCCCAGTCTCTACTGAGCACCCGTACACTATCTTTGATGTCCAACACCAATGGATATGGGATTATACATCGCCCATCATATGGGTCAAGATGCGTGTACGCTAGTCTACTCTGGAGTATCGATGCCCTGTCTCGATGCACCCTCAACTAGGAACAGTTATAGGATGTGCTCGTTGACTACCCTGGCCCCACTAGTATGATCTCATCATAGTCCTAGTAGTCGAGTACATATCCTAAGGGCTTTATCAATACGTGTTCACAAAACAGTAATTGTTAACATGTTAAGATGAAGTGAAACCAGATAACATACTATCATATCGAGCAAGAAAGTACTCTCTATATATATCCAAGTATCCACTATAATATACATCACATGTACAACAATGGCCTCTAGGGCATATATATAACTAACATACTGGCCCCCAAACGGGTACAACACATGAAATACATAATAATGAATAAAGGCATCTTCAAGCGGGAGCTAGCTCTTCGCCAATTGGCGGATACAACCACGCAAGACATATAATATACAACGCCGAAGGGCGAGGATACAAAACTCATAAAGAAAACCAATATCCCCAAGAAAACTAGAAAATAACCATAATAATACAAGCGCACGACTCTAAGGTCGAAAGAATATACACTGGTCTTCTAAGTCTAACTAATATACAAGTCTGGTTGATGGAGTTTACTAGATACAATTGAATGTAAATACAAATACTACTGTGGTCATGATACAAGTGGACCCACCTACCAAGCAATCACCCGGAAGGAAGCAGTGTGCCAGCAAAGCTGCCAATGAAACCAGTACGGCAAAACCTGTAAGAAACTGTGGCACAACGGGGGTGAGTTGCCAACTCGTGAGTAGAAAACATCACCGAGCAGAAATCGCATGTATGAATATATCCTAGGTCATACAATAATAATATACTCCAATATACTATAGCCTAAAGCATCTAATAATGGCGAGGTATACATCTACTATAGTGTTGTACCATGTGCTCGTGTCAGTGCCTCAGGTAGCAAAATATCACATATATGATGTATGAAAGCATTACAAATGAAAACAAAATACATCATCAATGAGGAAATTGTTTTCTTAATTTAGTGAGATTTCTGTATATAAAAAATCGAGGTATCAACAATGAAATCAACATAGAATTCGTGTCAAGCATCGACACAAAACATATATCCCAATATCCAATATCTCGGGCTCCGGCAATCCGGACAGACCCAAATCATAAAATATCAATATCTCAATGTTTCAATATCTCGCGCTCCGGCAATCCGGACGGGCCCTTGGGTTCTGGCAATCCGGAATGGCCCAAAATCAAATCTCATGACAACGTCGGTATCCTCTGTATATCCACCGCGTCATAAATAACCGGTCGGTAGTGCTCCCTTACCAGGCTCAACGCCATCATCTGCGACCATCTTACCCTGGGGTACCGCACTGGGTCTACCAAGCACCCGCAGACAGTTCCTCCTCCTCCTCGAATTGGGTGTGTGATACTGCTCAAGAGCTGAGAAAACTCATGGTGGACGCCTCTCAAATCATATCACGAGAAAACAACAAATTTCTATCTTTTGAAATGAAAATGAGTTTATAAATTCTTGCGGTTTCTCCTAATCCAGAAATCTCATGGAAAATCCGAAATCCAATTCTCAAGTGTAGATAAACAGTGAATTACCGGCATAAATCCCCATAATATTGCATAACGAATGGATAAATACACATGCAAGAGATATCACAGTAATAAATGCAATCTCTAAGCTATCATATAAAAGCAAGCGCACTAGTACTATGAAGAAACCATCATCTAGCAATTTATACTAATGAAGTAGTATTTTCTAATGTGTACATGACATGAAAATTACCGATGATGATGTGTGTGAGCTGGCAAGTGAGTGTACGTGGAGCATACGTGTAACGCCTTAGGATTTCGAGTAGTGTTAATTAAGCGGTAGTCCGGGTTTTTGGTAAAAAAGTTTACCAATTCGGGTTCCTCACATTTTATAACATTTAATTAATATTTTATTATTATTTGTTATGGCTTGCACGCACGTGTGCACGTTAATATAAGGGTTGTTTTGTGCTAATCTAATTTAGTGACCATGACAACTTAACCTAATCCTAATCCTTTGCTTTAACCTAATCATTTTCCTTGATTAACCTCTAGATATTTTGTTGTGAGATATTTTCCTTGGTTTTGTTTGGATGAGAGGTGGCATGGTGAGTCATTGCTTGCATTATTGTGTGAGTTAATGCACGGTGCACTGACCCTATGCACACTCTCTCTCTCTTTTCATTTCACCCTCCCTCTTTATCCTCTCATTCTCACTTCACTATCTCATTCTCATTGTTTCCTTCACTCTCAACTGAACACTTGCTAATCCCTTCAGTAAACCTACACTAAACCTTCACAAAATATCACCAAATCACTTCCTTAAGCCTTGTTTTGCCTCTTGGTTGCCTTGGAGCTTGGAAAGCAAGGATCTTTGAGCTTGTGGGAGTAGGTAATGATCTCTTTCTGTTAAGTAAGTATTTTTAGTGTTGTGTAGCTTGTTAGTTTCAGTTTAGAACGTGTAAAGTTTCGTTTCGGGTAAATATCGTATTTTTAGTGTAGTTTGGTGTCTCGGATGATCTGCTATCAAACCAGGTATTTGTTCGAATAGTTCCCATCACAGTGACCTTGTGTAGTGACCTAGAAACTACCCTCAAAATACGAGCCCATTCCCTCAAGAACTGGCCGCAGATTTAATGGTTTTGGCCACAATTTGCGGCCAGAGTAAGGACTGGGGGGTGAGTTTTGGTATAGGGGTCTCTGGGGTTGTGTTTGGTTTTGTGGTATGTGCAACTTTTACAAATTGTTTGGGTAGCAACATCTGGGATTACTTTGCTTGTTTCTAGTGTTTCAATTACGCGCGTTACGTTATCTGATACGGTTCGTGTCATTGTGTATCTGTTGCTCCTGAGTTGGTTTCGTAGTGTCGCTACGTACATTAGCCAGTAGGCGATCACTTGAGAGTATGTTTGGAGTTGGTGCGTCGGTCAAATGTAGTTTGTACGTGTTATTGGTCGATTGCTAATATATATACACTTGCCTTATTGTTTTGTGATTTTAGGATCACAGGCGGGGACTTCAGACGCTGCGAAGAAGGGAAAGCGAGTTGCTGGCTTTACTTAGCCAAGATCGTCGGTGAGTAGATTTAACATCTACAGGGGAATCGCCCGCATGGCGTTATGCATCTGGTCTAGAGATGATATGATATTAGTCGCATATTCTATTGCATATATAGAGTTTGCGCATACACTTCATTGCATATTATTACTTGTTGTGCTTGGACTTGTACCCTTTGGACACTGCACTATTATTGACGGCTTATGTTGCACGAGCACTGATTGTATGACATTCACACCGTCAAAAATTGCCATAACACTCACAACACAAATACATATATGATATTGTTTGGTTAGGGACATTGAGACATTGATTCATATTTCATTGTCCATATGACATATAGAATACCTGTATACCTACATGCTTACACATATGCCTTGTCATGCCTACATGTTAGATACCCTTATACCTATATGGTAGTGTACCATTAGAGATAGGTATATACACATATGAGACATAGCTACATGTACATCTTGCATACTTACTTACATGTACACCCATATACCTTGATATAGCTATACATATACTGGAGGGTATTGTATCATTATTGACATGTATATACACATACCTAGCTTGATATAACTACACACATACCTGGAGGGTATTAAACCATTACTGATAGGTAGATATACATATCTTGCTATACCGACATGGTTACGCATACCTGGCTATAGCTACATGTTCACCTTTATATGATATTGCGTTAGGTTTCGGAGCAATTAAGAACCGCATGATATATTCAATAACTTGTTGCAGTTAAATAGCGGATTTCCTTTATATGCTCATATTACTGTTTCATGTTGCATATATTATATTTCATGGATTTCGCATTGATATATGGATTTCACATGATATTTTCTGGATTTGAGGACCATGGTAGTTTCATGAAATTATGCATTATTTGAAAAACCCGGTTTCTCTTGATATGATATTTCAGCATCCACCATGAGATTTCTCGGTTCTGATATATACCCCATGCGAGAAGGTATCGTGGGCTGTGTGCGGGTACATGGTAGGGCCCGGAGGTACCCCGAGGTAAGAAAGGTATGTCGAAGGTTCACGCCGATGAGCCTGGCAGGGGAATCATACCTACCGGTGACAATATTGGACTCCGCGGTAATCGTGGAGATATCGACCGGAGTCATGTACGTATGGATACGGGGAATTCGAGTGCCGACGGTTGGGGCACTCGGGTTTCGGATGAACGTATGATACGTACATATCATGGGGCAGTCGGGGTGAAGACGCCTTATAGATGAGTATTTATGTGTCGATGCTAGACACTAGTTTTCATGATATTTTACCTCTAAGTATATATCAATGGTATGGGACGCTGTTATATATGCATGTATATATATATATATCAGTGGTATGGAACGCTGTTATATATATATATATATATATATTTATAATATATATCATCATAATGATCTGTGCATGTATTCTTATTCATTACTTGTTGTTGAGGGCCGATCTGAGGGCCGATATGAGGGCCGATCTGTGGGCCGATATCGGGGCCGATATGAGGGCCGATTTAAGGATATTTGGGATTTGGATTGTCTAGATGGACACTGGTCCTGCCACGATGGGGATTCCGTGAGGATGACATGTTTTATCCCATATTCCGCATTTATTTTATATGCATTGCTTCATGTATTAGCAGTACCTTATAGAGTACCTTTCATGACTGTTGCATATACATATTGCCATATTATTGCTTCATGTATTAGTTGTACCTGATAGAGTATCTTTCATGACCGTTGCATACATATGTCCATTTATTGCTATTAGCTTGCATGTGATAGATTTGCGTAGAATGTGCATACTTGTGATTACATGAATATGTTATTTACTATTCATGAGTTGGCAACTCACCCCCGTTGTGCCACAGTGTTTTTCAGGTAGTCCCTCAGGGCAGTCGAGGCAGGGCTTTCTACCTATCATATCATCTTTTGCAGCGGATACCGCTACGGCTGACTGTGTGCAGTTTTGCTATATGTGGGTTTTGTGGTTATCCGATGTTGCTCATTGTATATCTTTGTACCTTGTACTCTCCATCTACCATTTTCATGTATTGACTTAGAGATGAGTTGTGGGGACGATATTGTATATTATTTTGTGACTTGGAGGTCTTTTATTCAGTTTTTATTTATATCGTCTTTTTCTTCGCTACGGCGTCGTATATTTGCTTGTGGTGATTGTTTTCCACCTTTGGGCGTGTATTTGCTCCCGTTGGGGATGCTTCACTTATATATTTATATTGTACCCTTTTTAGGGGCCTGTTTTATAAAGGAGATGCTGCCAAATTTTTGAAGGAAGTAAATTTGGATTTTAAAGAATTTGATTGAGCTTTCAAAAGTTTTAGCAATGTTATTATCACTTACTACTTTTGATGGTTTAGATTGCTGGGTTTTTGGCTTACTTAAATTGCGTTACTCCTGTAGACGTTGCGTAGTTTAAGGGCCGTCACGTGCCAATTTCGGGTCGTGACAAAGTTGGTATCAGAGCGCTAGGTTTTACCTTTCGCAGTGTAGGATGACCTTGGTATGATGGAGTAGGTAGCTGAAGCAGAGTAACATAGTGTGTGTATATCCGCGGAATACTCACGACACGGTACTCCGCATAAGTGACCTAAGTACTAATTGCTTGAAATTCCTTCCTTGATGATACATATCCCTATGATTCAATTTCCGTGTTCTTATCGAATCCTATTTCCATTTATAGCCTTTTTCCGCCGATGACTATGAGGGCTCAGAGTGATGCAGTGAGAGACGAGGTCAGAGTTGACTCATTTGGGGCGAGGACTGACAAGGATGGTACGCTCGTTGCACAGGAGCAGATTGATCCGCCTTCGATAGATCGTATCGTTAGGCTTGAGGCAGATATGCAGGACTTGCGCCAGATGATAAGGTTGTTGGTTGAGGCCAGTCGGGAACAGCGACAGGAGGTTGCCACCCTTGTTACCCAGTTATTCCTTGCTATCAGCATATAGCATTGTGTCACGTATACATCAGCAGTGGATGCAGCCCGTTTAGCTGAGGAGCGTCTTCCCGAGACTTTTGGAGTTCCGAGTCCGTGGAGGGCTCATGCAGGTGTACCAGCCCAGAGACAAAGGTTCAGTCGCCGTGACAGGTTTTGTGCACGTCGCGGGAGTAGCAGAGGCGTGGGACGAGGATAATAGTTTAGCTCTCATCTCAAGGAGGTGCAGCAGTTTTTATCTGGATGTTACCGGTGCGGGGGTTTTGGTCATCGGGTTCGAGATTGTACAGAGACACATGAGCGCAAGGCAGCTATACCGCAGAGAGGTCGTGGTCGTGGAGGATTCGTTCCGAGTGTGCAGGATGGCAGAGGAGGAGTTCAGCCAGTTGCGGGTAGAGTGCAGACACGAGCTTTTGCTTCTACTCGTCAGGACGAGCGGGCGTCCAGTGCAGAGTTTATAGGTATTCTTATTCTTATGTTCTTTTGTTGCGCATGATGTTTAATTCGGGATCTATGCACTCGTTTGTTCTACACACTTTGTGCCGTGGTTGGGCCGAGAGTTGTGTAAGCTAGATCAGCCGTTTGTTGTGTTAACTCCTGTTAGCGATCCTTTTATTGCGTGACACGTGTTTCAGTCATTTGCCAATTGGGTAAGAGATAGAGATTCGTACGTCGATTTGTTCCTTCTTGAGATATTGGACTTTGACGTTTTCCTGGGCACGGACTGGTTAGCTACGTTCTAGGCTTTTGTGGACTGCCGCGAGATGACTGTCAGGTTTTCTTTTCCCGGCGAGTTAGTTCTTGTTGTGCAGGGGGACAGTTGTGCCGCCTCTCACAGCTTGATTTCAGCCTTTTTCGCTAGTCGGCTTTTGAGGAGAGGATGTCATGGATTCTTGGATTTCATTTGTGATACTGGAGCCACAGTGGGTTCGTTGGACCGGGTTCCTATCATGCGGGAGTTTTCCGACGTTGTTCCAGATGAGCCGGCGGAGCTTGGGAGCTTAAGGATCAGCTGCAAAGTTGCTAGATAGGGAGGCTTGTGAGTCTTAGTGTTTCACTATGGGGAGCTCCTATTCTGTCTATCAAGGAGAAGGACAGCAGTTTGAGGTTGTGTATTGATTGATCGTCAATTGAACCGAATTACGGTGCGGAAAAGTATCCTTTACCTCGCATTGACGATTTGTTCGATAAGCTCCACGGTGCGAGACATTTCTCTAAGTTTTTTTGGGATCAGGTCATCATTGTTGCGGGTTCGGAGTGATGACATTCCGAAGACGGTTTTTTTGCGCGCTTTGGGCAGTATGAGTTTTTGGTGGTATCGTTGGACTCACCAATGCCCTAGTAGCATTCATGGATATGATGAACCAGATTTCTTCAGGCCGTTCCTCGACCAGTTTATTTTCGTGTTATTGATGACATTCTGGTCTATTCCTACAGTCATAAGGAACGTGAGCAGCACTTGAGGATTTGCTTTGCAGACATTGGGAGAGCGCCATCTGTTTGCTAGATTCTCGGAGTGTTCCTTCAGGCTTGAGAGTGTTGAACTTCCTAGGTCGTGGGGTTACGGGAGACGGTTTTCGTATGGACCCGAGGGAGATCGAGGCCGTATAGCTTGGCCCAGACTTGCATCAGGGATAGAGGTCCCCAGCTTTTGGGCTTAGCCGGTTTTTACCGCCGTTTCGTGCAGGATTTCTTGAGTATCGCTGCACCGTTGACCGTACAGACCAGGAAGGGGGTTCCTTTTCTTTAGACTGTGGTATGCGTGCGGAGTTTTCATCAGTTGAAGACTCGAGTAACGATTGCACCAGTTCTATTTTTGTTTCTGGATCGGGCGACTTTGTTGTTTTCTGTGATGTTTCATGAGTGGGGATCGATTGTGTACTGATGTAGCATGATAGAGTTATCGATTATGCTTCCCGACAGTTGGAGGAAGTATGAGAAGGATTTATCCCACTCATGATCTGGAGATGGCCGCGGTGGTCGTGCTTTGAAGATTTGGAGACACTACTTGTATGGAGAGTCGTGTCAAATTTTCACGGACCACCACGGCTTAGTGTACATCTTCCTGCAGCGGGTTTTAATTGTTGAGACAGCGCCGTTGGATGGAGCTTGTGAAGGATTGTGATTGTGTGATCCTTTATTACCCGTGGCAAGATGATTGTAGTAGCTGATGCTTGAGTCGTAGGCCAGGGGGTAGTTTGTTCCAGTTGTGCGCAGTTCGGAGACAGTCTTCTACAGATTTACAGTTCTTGTGCGACAGATGAGTACAGTTAAGTTCGCCTCTACTGAAGGGACAACTTGCTCATGTCCGCGCCCGTCCAGTTTTACTGAATCGTTTTCATGGGGCACAGCCCGCCGATGCTCGTTGTCGGAGATTCTTGAGCATGTTCGGCTGTGTAAAGATTCGGAGTACTTGATTTATGACCAGGGTGTGCTGTGTTAGGGACTCGATGGCTTGTACCGATATTGATGGGTTGAGACGCGAGGTCCTAGAGAAGGCACATCAATCAGCTTCTTGTGTTCATCCAAGTGCCACCAAGAGGTAACGTGACTTGAGAGTTGGTTACTGGTGGGCAGGGGTGAAGAGTGAAGTTTCAGATTTCATTTTGAGGTGCTTGGCTTGTCAGCGAGCTAAGGTTGAGCATTTGAGACCGGCTAGAGAGTTGCAACCGTTAACCGTTCCGGAGTGGGAATGGGAGCAGATCTCCATGAATTTCGTTGTGGTGTCTACCCAGGTCTAGACATGGTGTGAATCCATTTGGGTGTTGTTGTCCAGTAATGCTCAGTTTTCTCGTTGTTCTTCGGTAGGTTTGTGCGTTTGCATGGAGTTCCTTCATGCGTTCTATCCGATAGAGGCATCTAGTTTGCTAGCCGTCTTTGGTAGAAGCTTCAGGAAGCCTTGGGTACTAGTTGAGCATTAGCTCCGCTTTTCCATTCGTAGGCCGTTGGTCAGACAGAGCAGACTATACAGACTCTGGAGGATATGATTGTGCGTATGTACTAATTGTTTGTTGGCTGTGGGATCGTCACTTGCCATTGATGGGGTTTTCTTACGATGACAGTTATCAGGAGACGTTTCAGATGGCAACTTTTAGGCCTTGTATGTAGGTTATGTCGATCGCCAGTTTGTTTACTGAATCCACGAGAGCAGGATTTTTGGACCCCAGCTAGTCGAGAGGCTTCGGAGAAGATCAAGTTGGTTCAGGTCAGGATGGGGACAACCTAGTGTAGACCGAAGTCTTATGCCGACCGTAGTGGTCGCAAACTTGAGTTCGCAGGGGGAGATCATGTATTCCTATGGATTTTTCCGATGATTGGCGTGTTGAGTTTTGGGAAGCTTAGTCCCAGATTGTAGGTCCTTTTGAAATCCCTTAGCGAGTTAGTACCGTTGCCTATAATTTGGCATTTCTGTCCAGATTTTTTAGTATTCATCCCGTATTCCTTGTATTAATACTTTGCAAATACCTTCATGACCTTTTCACCTGATTTCGCACCAGACCGTTTTGCTTGGACGCGATCTTTTCGTTCACCGGTAATCGATAGTGTTAGTGAATCGGTAGGTGGAGAAACATCGGTCAAGGGTCTTGCCATCTGTGAAGGGTTTTTCTTTGGCGTAGCCATATAGTGAGGAGTTCACTTGGGAGGCTACGAGTGAGATTGGGAGTCTTCATTCATCTTCTTGAAGGTATGCATAGTAGGAATTCTTATTCGGGGATGAATTTTCTTTAAGGGGGGAGATTGTAACGCCTTAGGATTTTGAGTAGTGTTAATTAAGCGGTAGTGCGGGTTTTTGGTAAAAAGGTTTACCAATTCGGGTTTCTCACATTTTATAACATTTAATTAATATTTTATTATTATTTGTTATGGCTTGCACGCACGTGTGCACGTTAATGTGAGGGTTTGTTTGTGCTAATCTAGTTTAGTGACCATGACAACTTAACCTAATCCTAATCCTTTGCTTTAACCTAATCCTTTGCCTTGATTAAACCTCTAGATATTTTGTTGTGCGATATTTTCCTTGATTTTGTTTGGATGAGAGGTGGCATGGTTAGTCATTGCGTGCATTATTGTGTGAGTTAATGCATGGTGCACTCACCCTATGCTCACTCTCTCTCTCTTTTCATCTCACTCTCTTTCTCTTTATCCTCCCATTCTCACTTCACTATCTCATTCTCATTGTTTCCTTCATCTCTCCTTCCCTCTCAATGGAACACTTGCTAATCCCTTCAGTAAACCTACACTAAACCTTCATGAAACATCACCAAATCACTTCCTTAAGCCTTGTTTTGCCACTTGGAGGCCTTGGAGCTTGGAAAGCTAGGATCTTTGAGCTTGTGGGAGTAGGTAATGATCTCTTTCTGTTAAGTAAGTCTTTTTAGTGTTGCGTAGCTTGTTAGTTTCAGTTTAGAATGCTTAAAGTTTTGTTTCGGGTATATATCGTATTTTTAGTGTAGTTTGGTGTCTCGGATGATATGCTTTCAAACCAGGTATTTGTTGGAAAAGTTCCCATCACAGTGTCCTTGTGTAGTGACCTAGAAACTACCCTCAAAATACGAGCCCATTCCCTCAAGAACCAGCCGCAGATTTAATAGTTCTGGCCGGAATTTGCTGCCAGAGTAGGGTTTGGGGGGTTGAGTTTTGGTGTAGGGGTCTCTGGGGTTGTGTTTGGTCTTGTGGTATGTGCAACTTTTACAAATTGTTTGGGTAGCAAAATCTGGGATCACTTTTCTTGTTTCTAGTGTTTTGATTACGCGCGTTACGTTATCTAGTACGGTTCGTGTCGTTGTGTATCTGTTGCTCTTGAGTTGGTTTCGTAGTGTCGCTACGTGCATTAGCCACTAGGCGAACACTTTAGAGTATGTTTGGAATTGGTGCGTCGGTCAAACGTAGTTTGTACGTGTTATTGGTCGATTGCTATAATATATACACTTGCCTTATTTTTTTTGCGATTTTAGGATCGCAGGCGGGACTTCGGACGCTGCGAAGAAGGGAAAGCGAGTGGTTAGCTTTACTTAGCTAAGATCGCCGGTTAGTAGATTTAACATCTAAAGGGGAATCGCCTGCATGGTGTAATGCATCTGGGTTAGAGATGATATGATATTAGTTGCGTATTCTATTGCATATATAGAGTTTGTGCATACACTTCATTGCATATTATTATTTGTTGTGCTTGGACTTGTACCCTTTGGACATTGCACTATTATTGACGGCTCATATTGTACGAGCACTGATTGTATGCCATTCACACCGTCAACAATTGCCATGACATGCACAACACACATACATATATGATATTGTTTGGTTAGGGACATTGAGACATTGATTCCTATTCTATTGTGCATATGACATATAGCATACCTGTATACCTACATGCTTGCACATATGCCTTGTCATGCCTACATGTTAGCTACCCTTATACTAATATGGTATTGTACCATTAGAGATAGATATATACACATATGAGACATAGCTACATGTACATCTTGCATACATACTTACATGTACACCCGTATACCTTGATATAGCTATACATATACCTGGAGAGTATTGTATAATTATAGACATGTATATACACATACCTAGCATGATATAGCTACACACATACCTGGAGGGTATTACATCATTACTGATAGGTAGATATACATATTTTGCTATACCAACATGGTTACGCATACCTGGCTATAACTACATGTTCACATTTATATGATGTTGCGTTTGGTTTCGGAGAAATTAGGAACCGCATGATATATTCAATAACTTGTTGCAGTTAAATAGCGGATTTCCTTTATATGCTCATATTACTGTTTCATGTTGCTTATATTATATTTCATGGATTTCGCAATGATATATAGATTTCACATGATTTTTTCTGGATTTGAGGACCGTGGTAGTTTCATGAAATTATGTATTATTTGAAAAACCCGATTTCTCTTGATATGATATTTCAGCATCCACCATGAGATTTCTCGGTTCTGATATATACCCCATGTGAGAAGGCGTCGTGGGCTTTGTGCGGGTACATGGTGGGCCCCGGAGGTACCCCGGGGGAAGAAAGGTAAGTCGAAGGTTCACGCCGATGAGCCTGGCAGGGGAATCGTACCTACCTGTGACAGTATTGGACTCGGCGGTGATCGTGGAGATATCGACCGGAGTCATGTACATATGGATACGGGGAATTCGAGTGCCGACAGTTGGCGCACTCGGGTTTCAGATGAACGTATGATACATACCTATCAGGGGCAGTCGGGGTGATGACGCCTAATAGATGAGTATTTTTGTGTCGATACTAGACACTAGTTTTCAAGATATTTTACCTCTAACTATATATATCAGTGGTATGAGGCGCTTATATATGCATCTATATATATATCAGTAGTATAGGACGTTGTTATATATATATATATTTATAATATATTTCATCATAATGATCTGTGCATATATTCTTATTCATAACATGTTGTTGACGGCCGATCTGATGGACAATATGAGGGTCGATCTGTGGGCCGATATGAGGGCCGATCCAAGGGCCGGTTTGAGGATATTTGGGATTTAGATTGTCTAGATGGACACTGGTCCTACCACGATGAGGATTCCGTGAAGATGACATGTTTTATCCCATATTCCGCATTTATTTTATATGCATTGCTTCATGTATTAGTAGTACCTGATAGAGTACCTTTCTTGACTGTTGCTTATATATATCGCCATATTATTGCTTCATGTATTAATTGTACCTTATAGAGTACCTTTCATGACTGTTGCAAACATATGGCCATTTATTGATATTAGCTTGCATGTGATAGATTTGCGCAGTACGTGCATACTTGCGATTACCTGCATATGTTGTTTACTATTAACGAGTTGGCAACTCATCCCCGTTGTGCCACAGTGTTTTGCAGGTAGTCCCTCAGGGCAGTCGAGGCAGGGCTTTCTACCATCGTAACATCTTTTGCAGCGGATACCGCTACGGCTGACTGTGTGCAGTTTTGCTATAGGTGGGTTTTGTGGTTATCCGATGTTGCTCATTGTATATCTTTGTACCTTGTACACTCCATCTACCATTTTCATGTATTGACTTAGAGACGAGTTGTGAGGAATATATTGTATATTATTTTGTGACTTGGAAGTCTTTTATGCACTTTTTATTTATATCGTCTTTTTCTTCCCTACGGCGTCGTATATTTGCTTGTGGTGGTTGTTTTCCGCCTTTGGGCATGGATTTGCTCCCGTTGGGGATTCTTTACTTATATATTTATGTTGTATCCCTTTGGGGGGCTTGTTTTATAAAGGAGGTGCTGCCAAATTTTTAAAGGAAGTAAATTTGGACTTTAAATAATTTGATTGAGATTTCAAAAGTTTTAGCAATGTTATTATCACTTACTACTTTTGATGGTTTAGATTGTTGGGTTTTTGGCTTACTTAAATTGCGTTTCGCCTGTAGACGTTGCGTAGTTTAAGGGCCGTCACGTGCTAATTTCGGGTCGTGACAAAACGCATCATCGGTAATGGTGCTGGTATCCTCACAACAGGGTTTCATAATAACTACGAAAACACATTTAAGTATGCAATGCGATGCGAATAGCAAGAATATACGGAAAATGAATAGTAAACACCACAATAATGAATATACATTATGTATACGAGTCATACAGTTTTGGAATTTGAAATAGCACGAATCGTGGTATTTAGAAAATAGGGGCTACAGTGTTTTTATGAAAATGTACGTCCTTTGAAATATCCGTAGTATATCTTGGCCTGTTTTTAAAATACTCACGATTCGTTAGTTTTGGAAATTAGTATGACTCGAGCCCAATCTAACATCTACGAAGTAAACTACAGGACAAAGATAAGAGACTAATAAAAAGGGGTAAGGAAATCCACCTAAGTCCGAGTCGATATATCTAGTAGTCGGTGATCCCGCCTCAACAGCGTCACGTACGATAAAATATATAATACGACATTCTCGAGTCAAGTGTGCGGATCAATCGTTATATTTATACATCGTATGGAAAAATCCATCGTACGGCATCCCAAATCGGGGTACGGATCAATTATCACATATAACCCATTATTTATCTGGTATCATTATCATCATATCCTGAATTAGGGGTACTGATCTAAAGTCTAGTACATTCCGATACCGTCAACACATATCCGCGTGTGTATGAAACACATTGCCCAACGATCCACTCTTATATCATTTCGTATATCATAACAAGACCTAATTTACATTACCGATCTCACGGCATCATGTCCAATCATATCGACTCATCTCCAAGTATCACATACTATCCTCATCATACGTGTATACGTATATGTATATATATATATGTATATGTAGCAACATAACCACATACATACGCACACATATATATAAATATATATGTATATATATATATGTAGCAACACAACCACACACACACACACACACACACACACACACACACACATATATATACATACATACATATATCATGTACACCAAAATGTATCCCGTGTATGCATGTGTGTGTACGTAAACCTTATTCTAGGGTTCGCGACTAAGAATTAACTATAATCACATTCTTTTAATTATACCAAAACCAACCCAAGTCTCCTAAAGACATTCTTGCTACGTATTTACATCTCACATATAAGTAATATATATATATATATCATATCCTACAAAAATGCATGGGTGCTATACGCCATCCACCGACTTCCCCCTAGATATACGTCTACTCACCTTGATCCTCGCTTGCCGAAGTCGATGTCGGCATGCTCCTCCTTATCGTCCGAAGTCCACGTGAGGGTGCCTACACATATAACACATAGTATTGTAAACAGAAATCGCGCACGAAAACCAAAACGACACACGAATTACACATTGGTTAAAACCTATGGTCTACTCATGCGGAAGAACCAATTAACACCCGATATTGATGTACAAACGTCAAGTGAGCGATGCAAAACATAAACATCAAAACTTCAAGTCATGAACATCAAAGAATTCATAGCAGAAACTTAAGAAAATGGTACTAGATTTTGGTTCAGGTGAAATAGGGATAAACATGCAGTACTGGGGTGTTTTATAAGGGGTATGTGAGCTAGAAAAGAAACCTTGACACCATTGCCCACACCTTGGCAGGTTACACTGCCCCAAATTCCGGCCTGCTCGGCCAAGTTGTCTATGTTTGGGCTCGTACTCAGGGTGGTCTCCTAGTGTGTAATCTAGGTTAATGGAGTTACTTGTTTTTCTAGTAAAGGTTTCAGTTCATTCCAGATTCCCTGCACCCACTATTTATTCACAAACCGACATTTCGATATCTAAAGTTCATGTTTGGGGTTCTAGCTCTGGTTTGGGCTAATTTTCAACACCAAAAGGGGTTTGTAGTCACTAATACATCTCAATTACACTGTCCCAACTCAAAGAAGACCCTAACCCTCATCTTGGAATTTTCAATACCACTAAACCCTTATCTAAACACTTCTAAACTAATACAGATCCTAAAGTAAATCAATATTACACTAATGGTAAAAGAATTACCTTAATTGGGACTCAAGAATCCCCTAGAGTATCAAAATCCTATTTTTCTTGGTTCCCCATGCTTGTAGTGAGCTTGTGCATATTTTTTGTGAAGAGGGTACATGGTTTTAATGTGTTTTTTGTGGTGAAGTGAGGTGGTGTAAGTGGTGGAGGAAGGTGGGCGGCCATGGAGATGAGGAAGAAGGGAATGATGAAGATGAAGTGAAGAATGAAGCCATGGTCATGAGACCCCTCACCCTCTCTCCCTCCCTCTCCCTCTCTTAAGCCCTCCCTCTCCCTCTCTTAAGCCCATGCTTCCTTGTCTCCCCATGCCACATTCTTTATTCTTTTCTTTATCTTTTCTTTATCTTTTCTTTTCTTTTCTTTTTTATTTCCAACAAAACAAAAACCCAAATACAATAGAAATGGAGCATGGTTTCAAACAATAAAAGAAATGTACAAGTGTTTGCAACATGATTTGTTGCATGCCATATGCACATAACACTCTTAATGCAAATTAGAAAATACTAATCAAGTTTAGTAATAATTCAAACAAAATAAATTGTATACTACATTGTAAAATCCCTAATATTCATACATTCTTTTAAAATAAATAATTAGTATAAATTTCCAATTATTTTCCAATTTATCGGTATATAATTATACTATATCATAAAAGTAATCTCCACATATTAAAATATTCATAATATTTATTATTTTAGTTATTTAACTTCCCAAAAATAATATTTTATTTTTCTAAAATGTTACTGTCTTCCGCCTTAAATAAATTTTGCTCCCGAATTTAAATTTAAACCCCTCAAATACTAAAACATTTCGGTGAAATGATTCTAGTCGTCGGAGCTCCGAAATCATACATATATAAAACATATCGTGGTGCAATGCATGTGTATGAAAAACGAGTATATAACTCAAAATCAAAACCCCGTCAAGCATCACGCAATCATCGGAGTCACGGTGAAAATACCAATGTCAAAGTCCAATATGAAAACCAACATGTTATACATCAAAACTATATCATGCACATAGTTCGCATCGTTGTAAACTCATCAAAACATCTGAAAGAAATGTATGCCAAACCTTTTTCAAATCGTTGTGCGATGCGCGTATCACGACACAAGTAGCGGACATTTATTGTACGAGAATAACTATATATATCCTTCGTTTAACATACACGTCCAGCCGTTTTTAAAATAATTTAGAAGGGTTTCCTTTGTAAAATGTTTCGTATTATCTCGGACACATAGGTCAATAGTGAGACTATAGCTTCTTTTTGGAATCGCTTAGATAACTATCAATGCATGCAAAGATACCTAGGTACTTGATCAGTCGAAAATATTGCATTCTTAACACAACAATTTTCCTACTCTTTGCAATCATCTAAACGTATTTGGTATAAATATAGCACATATTAGAAATTCGTCAGTAAAATATCAAATAACATGTGTTATACATTATAACCGGCATTTTGAGGGAAATTGTGTTTATTACTACATGCATGATCTTTGTATATCAACACATGTCTCGAGATTGTGTGCAGGAAATTCTCCAGATAAAAGAGCCGGAACTGCTAAAATGCTGATAAAATATATCAAGTCGAAGACTTGTGATCTGGCAGTAAACAAGAAAGTATAAAAATATTCCAGACATCCGGAAAGTGCCATAACGCGAACACAAATCAGCACTAGAAATTTAATGCAGAGATCACCTCAAAAGGCCGTGGATCCGCGGCCGATTCAACTCGTCGGCGGTTGGAACTTTTCCCGAGACTTCTCTTTTAACGGCCAAACTTCTTCAAGATGCTTCAAAGTCCCTAGAAATCTCCAGAAGCTTCTCTACAGCAGCAAACCTTCTAGTGTAAGCTTGGTACCTACCTAGCTTCTCATGCAAGCCTCATAACAAACAAGCTTCCAAGGGAAGATAGACCTAGCTTCTAGGGGAAGTTAAAGGGAAAACTATAAAAAGGCACCTAGGGCTTCATTGAAAAGGTTGTTCAAGAGTTCAGTTGTTCATCAATTAGGGTAAAAATTCTAGCAAAATCCAAATCAATTCAAATCAAGATTCATCGAGTACCAAATCAAGCAAGCAAATGAAGATCCTTTGAAGCAACGCCGACCTTCATCAGAGCAAGAGTTCCACGACGATCGGCGACTCAAGAAGATCGATGCGAAACTAATTTCGGTGGATCTAGTTACCTCCTCAAATCTTGTAATCTTTGAGTGAATTGTACCTAATCGTCAATTAATAAATGTGAAAATTATAAAACTTGCTTTTCTTTACATTCATGCAATAAGAAAAGTTACCGATTCTTGAATCTTTCCTTTTTCATGATGTTTGAGTGAAATCTCCGCTTGTACCGGAATCGAAAGAATAGGTAGATGATGATGATTAAATTCTTGAACGATTCTTATGTCTTATGAGTTTTGTAAACTTTAGGTAATTGAATAATCGAAGACCTAATTTGAGCGAAATCGCTTTCTTGAATGTTTTCGCTCGAAATTAGAGATCAATGATCGGTGATTTAATTTGCTAGAGGCTAGAATTTGAATGATAATCAATGAAAGGACAAGGGATGATGAAGGATAAACCCTAGTTTCTTCAATAGATCCCTAAACCTCATTGATCGTCATCGATCTAGCAACAAATCCTCAATAGATAAGAATTTGTAATCATTAGTATGCATCATCACTATCAATTTGATCGATTCCTACACGCTACTTTACAAATCTTGATAATTCAATCAATTTGGACAATTTCTTGATCTTTAGTAATTCTTGATATAAGGTCTATTTCTTTATTGTTCTTGAAACTAAAAATTCACAAATATTGAATCATTTTCTTTTATCTCTTAAATTTCAACTCAAATAAAATGATTTCGAACAAATCACAGTTTCTCAGTGGACGATCTGCTCTCGCAAACGAAACTACAATAGACACCGTTAATTAATTGCGGTATAAATTTCTTTGGTTGTGATTAAAACTTTTCCACACACACGAAGATGATCAATCAAATGGCGCTATTGCCGGGGATCGTGTGCTAATTTGTTCGTTTTTGTAATTTGAGTTGGAAAATTTATTATTCCATCAGAATTTTTAGATCAAAATTCGCAACAAGCGCTTAACGATTTGTTGTGATTTGTTGCAAGGAGATCTGGAATCTGTGGAGTGAGAGGGAAAATTTTCAGGACATCTCAAAAAGTCCAGAAAGGCAACAGGAGCAGTTTCTGAAATTTTTGTGCTAGGATCTCATTAACTGACCGCGGAACCACGGTGTTTGGTAGCATCTTGCGGCGGATCCGCGGCGGGAAAGTTGTTTCAGTGCACCAAAATTCTCAGGTCCTCTTCTGTCTTTCTTATCTCCTCCCTGCTCTGTCCATTAACCAATTTCTGCAGGATTCTTTGCAAAAATTCGCAGCGCCGCAAAAAAGAAAATTTGTTGCGTGTTTGATCTTGGTTGTTTGCATTTTTAATACGGAAATTAAGGGGAAAAAAACAAATTCAGATTAGGCGGGGAGTTCATTACCCTTCCTAAGCCACAAAAATCACAAACTTGCATCTGCATCACCCTCATTAACTAAAAAATATCTAGACATGACTCTAAGGACCGTCGCGCTCACTTAGGAATGAAGGAGGTCGTGGGTAATCTATTGCTTATCCGCGTTTCTTTTGTGGTGTCTAAGGCAAGTGGTTACTTAATTAGGCCCACTACTTACGTAGTGGAGAACCTCCCACTTACCTGGCACTTACCTGGCCACAGAAGGGGCAAAGAGGCAGTAGAGGATCTATCTTGCGACTTGTCTTCTGGAAGTCTAGGAGCGGTCTAGAGACTTGACCTAGGTGACCACTAGATATAGGATTGCTTGTGCATTGTTTGTGTGAATTGAAAAAAATACGTATTCTTTTTCAAACCAAACACCAAATCCATCTTTTCTCTAATTATCATACAACGCTGCCACTTGTGCTAAACCATTTAGTGCATGCTCGGCTGGACACGGGATTCTAGTGCCCGCCTTGTCCGCGTTTCTCCTATGGACTCCGAAGTCGGTATTTCTATATCTTCTTTTTCTTCACCCACTACAACACACACTTCGATGGACGGTTCTCCATCGAACTTCTTTAACACTACTCTGCCATCGTCCGCAGGTGCGCAGAATCCGCCCCGCATCTCTCTCCAAGAGAGATGTTACCCTATGCGAGGTCCTCTTTCGACCTGTCTCACCATTCCACCAGCCAATGGGGATTATTTTGAAATCAAAACACAATACATCAATCTTCTACCAAAATATCACGGTCTCGAGTCTAAAGACGCATATGTCTTTATTACCAAATTTGAAAATGTATGCGCTATGATGGGTACTTCACAGCTTTCTGTGGATGCTATGTGTCTACGTCTTCTCCTATTCACTTTGTATGATATAGCCAAGAAGTGGCTTTATAACACAGCCGCACATTCTATTTCGAACTGGGGAGAATTCGTAACATCTTTCCTAAAAAAATTCTACCCTAATCATAAAACAGCTCGAGTCCGTAGCGAAATAAATCAATTTACCCAGCTTCCATATGAACCATTCTCAAAGTGTTTTGAACGCTTCAAGGATCTGTTAGTTCAATGTCCTCATCACGGAATTCCTAGATGTGATCTGTGCAGAATCATATATGAGGGCATTAATCCTACAATAAAACAGACCCTTGAATCCATGTGTCAAGGCACCTTCATGAATAAAGATGATGGTGAAGCCTGGAGATTTTTAAAAGATTTCGTTGAAAGAACTTTACAGTGGGAGAGTGTAAACCAGTCATCGTCTAGGGGTGGTATTCATCAACTTGAAGTTTCCATAGGAGTTAGAGCTGAAATAGCAGCATTGCAAAAGAAACTCGAAGTTATGGAACATAAATTTTTAGCAGCTTCCCTAAATCAGATGTCACCTTCCAAAACAGTATGTGGATGCTGTTCTAATCCATCTCATCTTACAGAAGAATGTCCATTGAATTCTCCGTTTCAAGGTCAAGAGCATACCAATGCTGCTTTCCAACAAAGTCCTAGAAATGATCCGTATTCTTCCACTTATAATTAGGGTTGGAAGAATCACCCTAACTTTGCTTGGAACCAACAACAAACACAAAACATGGTTCCAAATCAAAATAATATCCAAAGGGGTCCTCTACCACAACAACAACCACGTCAAATAAGTCAGCACCCCTACCAATCACAAAATTTTCATAATCCGGTCAACACACCTGCACCATATAATCCTTTGCAGTTGACCGGTACTAATAACTCCTCTTCACTGGAACAAACCATGAATTTGCTTTTAAAAATTTTTATGCAAGATTCGGTTGAGATGAAGTCTTCCGTCGATGACATAAAGAAAAACTCCGCCTCCCAAAGTGAGAGTATTAAATCGATGGAAGCACAAATTGCACAATTAAAAGCCGAGATGAGTACTAGAGAGAAAGGGAAACTTCCGTCTCAACCCCTACTGAATCCTGGGCATTCACAACATTACAATGTGAATGCCATTACAACGTTGAGATATGGAAGAGTGCTGAATAATCAAGTTGGGGAAGAGATTGATAATCATGATGAATTAATCAATAACACCTCAGCTTTCACTTCCACTTTTCCTTCCACATCCACTTCTACTTCTAATCCTACTTTCTCTACCCCACCATTTTCTTGCGAGCCTATTCTTCGTTTTTCTCAAGGGTCAAACCCTCAGCATACCTCTTCTAGTCCACCAAAGACGATCCCCAGTCCTATTCTGTGATCGGTTCCACACACACTACCTTCTCCAATGTTGGACCCAGCTATTATTGCTAAAGCTCCTTATCCGAATCGGTTCAGGGGAAACAAATCGAGTCCACAAATGGAGAAGATTATGGAAATGTTTAAACAGGTTAACATCAACATCCCTCTCCAAGATGCTATTCAACAAGTCCCCGCTTATGCGAAAATTCTCAAGTACTTGTGCACTAGGAAGAGGAAGACTCAAGTGCCCAAAAAGGTTTTTATGACTAATAATGTTAGCACTGCTTTTAGCCCAAAGTTAGCAAAGAAACGTAAGGACCCTGGATGTCCTACAATCTCGTTTTCTATTGGTGGTAAAAACATTAACCGTGCGTTACTTGACCTTGGCGCAAGTGTTAACCTGCTTCCATATTCTGTTTACGAGCAGTTAGGGAATAGAGAGATGAAACCGGCTCATTGCACTCTCCAAATGGCAGACCGTTCAATCACCAAACCTAGGGGTGAACTGGTGGATGTGTTGATAAAAGTCAGGGAATTTATATTTCCTGTAGACTTTATTGTTCTTGATACACAACCTGTAGCAAACCCACAGAACCAAATTCCGGTGATTTTGGGTCGACCATTCCTTGCCACTTCCAATGCTGTCATTAATTGTCGAAACGGTTAAGTGAATCTATCTTTTGGAAAAATGACAATTGAACTGGACATCTATAAAATTGGAAGCAAGCCGTCTGAACCCTCTTCTCACATACTTGATGTCTGTTCTGTCCACGAGATTGCTTCCGAAAGTTGCGAAATTGATGAACTTTGGTTTGAAGATCTCGACGACACTAACACATCAATGTTTGACCTTTCACATCTTAGTGAAAACACTTTTTCCACTCCTGAGTCTGAAACTCTTGACTCTTCACCTTCCGAGTGCAGGCTACGAGCATCTTCCTGACTCCGAATATCATTCGCTAACCCCACCTTCTATAGTTTCTCCGTTAGCATTAGATCTCAAAATTTTACCTTCTCATCTTAAATATGCATATTTAGGTGAGAACGAGTCTTTACCTATTATCATATCAGCTTCTCTAGCCTTGGAGCAAGAGAATGCACTTTTGACGGTATTGAGATCTAATAGGCAAGCATTTGGTTGTACTATGGCTGACATCAAAGAGACTAGTTCCTTGGTTGTTGAACATCATATACATCTGATGGATGAAGCCAAGCCAACCCGAGAACCACAGAGATGGTTGAACCCCGTCATGAAGGATGCGGTGAAGAAAGAAATCGTCAAATGCCTTGACAATGGTATCATTTACCCAATCTCCGCGATAGCCAATGGATGAGTCCAATTCATGTAGTCCCTAAGAAATCTGGCATCACGGTCATAACAAATGAGGCAAATGACTTAATCCAGACACGCGCTCAAACTAGGTAACGTGTATGTATTGATTATAGAAAAATCAATGCCGCAACGAGGAAAGACCACTTTCCTCTACCTTTCATTGACCAGATGCTAGAACGCTTAGCTGGACGGGAATATTATTGCTTCATGGACGGATACTCTGGCTATAACCAGGTCTCTATTGCCAAAATGGATCAAGACAAATCCACCTTTACTTTTCCTTTTGGTACTTTTGCTTATATACGCATGCCTTTTGGGTTATGCAATGCACTCGCTACATTTCAGCGGTGTATGATGGGGATATTCTCGGACATGGTCGAGAATTTTCTGGAGATTTTTATGGACGATTTCTCGATATTTGGAGATTCTTTTGCTGACTGCCTAACTCATCTTGACGCAGTTCTTACTTGTTGTGAGGAGAAGAACTTAAACTTGAATTGGGAAAAATGCCAATTCATGGTCCAAGAGGAAATTGTGCTTGGACATATTATTTCACGAAGAGGCATTGAGGTTGATAAAGCCAAAATAGATGTCATTCAAAACCTTCATCATCCCAAATACGTCAAGGATATACGATCTTTTCTTGGCCACACAGGCTTTTATAGGAGATCCATTTAGGATTTTAGCAGAATTGGTAGACCTTTAACTCTTCTCTTGGCCAAGGACACAACCATTCACTTTGACTCGGATTGTGAGGCAGCATTTGACTCACTCAAACACTCTCCCACCACAGCCTCCGTTTTATCTTCTCCAGATTGGAACCAACCTTTTGAGCTTATGTGTGATCCATCAGATTTTGCAGTTGGTGCAGTCTTAGGACAGTACATTGAAAAGATGACACACGTGATCTATTATGCAAGTAAGACCCTGAATCATGCTCAAATTAATTATACAACTACCGAAAAAGAACTTTTGGCAGTTGTATTCGCATTAGAAAAATTCAGTCCTTACTTAATTGGCTCACCAATTGTTGTGTACACTGACCATTCCGCCTTGAAACATCTTTTGCCGAAGAAGGATGCTAAAGGTTGGCTAATACGTTAGATCCTTCTATTACAAGAATTTGATCTTGTTATTAAAGATAATAAAGGATGTGAAAACGTTGTAGCCGACCATCTATCGCACATCTTTTCTTCACCTATGACCCTGCCGATCAATGATTCTTTTCCGGACGACCAACTCTTGAATATATCCGACGAACCTTGGTTCACGGATATTGTGAATTATCTTGCTACGGGACTCATTCCCCGCGAATGGTCGAAACAGGACAAACATCGATTTCTATCCCAAGTAAAACACTTTTACTGGGATGAACCATATTTGTTTAAGTATTATCCTGACCAGATCATTCGCAGATGTGTCCCTAATGATGAATTCAAGAGTGTTCTATTTTTTTTCATAATCAGGCATGTGGGGGTCACTTTGGTCCTCGAAAGACGGCGGAAAAGGTTTTTCAATGCGGTTTCTATTGGCCGACTTTATTCAAAGATACATTTGATCATTGCAAAACCTGTGCACAGTGTCAATACACGGGTAGGATTTCCCGTAGAAATGAGATGCCACAGCAACATATCTTAGTGGTTGAAATTTTCGACGTTTGGGGTATTGATTTTATGGGTCCTTTTCCCAATTCTTTCGGGAATTTGTACATACTTCTTGCGGTTGATTACGTCTCGAAATGGGTAGAAGCTATTCCTTTTCGCACTAATGACAGAAAGGTTGTCATTAGGTTCCTTAAAGAAAACATCTTTTTGCGATTTGTACACCCACGCGCTATCATCAGCGATAACGGGACGCATTTCTGCAATCGGTCTTTCGAGACTTTGATGCGGAAATATGCAATCAACCACAAACTTTCTACACCCTATCAGCCCCAAACGAGCGGGCAAGCTGAGGTTTCAAACGGACAGATCAAACAAATTTTGAAGAAAACAGTTTCTAAAAATCGAAAAGATTGGTCAACCAAATTGACAGATTCTCTTTGGGCACTTCGTACCGCATATAAAATCGATCTAGTTATGTCTCCTTCCAGTCGAGATTGAACACAAAGCAATGTGGGCCATTAGAGAACTTAACTTGACTTAAATCAAGCCTGCAACTTTCGGAACCTGCAATTAAATGAGCTAAGCGAACTCCGCGATGAAGCTTACGATAATGCTGTGAGTGTAAAGAATCGGACTAATGTATTTCACGATAAAAACATTTTAAGAAAAACTTTTACACCTGGTCAACAAGTCCTTCTTTATGATTCACGACTCCATCTTCATGCGGGTAAGCTACGATCTCAATAGAAAGGACCTTTTGTTGTGCGGTATGTATACCCGCACGGGGCAGTTGAGGTTGAAAATGTTCAAAAAGGTACAATTTTCAAAGCAAATGGACATAGATTAAAACCGTGTTTTTCCACTGACCCCACAGAGGAGCTCCTGATTTTACAGGAGCCGCTTTATTTTAATTAAAATTCCTTCGTCTCACCTCCTTGTCTTGTAAAATACTGTATCATCTTTAGAATGGAGGTGAGTGAAAAGAATAAGTTTGGGGGAGAATTTCACGATCATATTTATTTCCCCCCGTTAATAAATTTCCTTCCAAGCTTACAGGTTTTTATGATCCAATAGATAGCAACAGTGAGGACACTGTTGAAAACAAGTTTGGGGGAGGTTTGTGCTTATTTACAAATTATTTGCATATCACTTTGCATAAGCACAAAACATGTAAAACATATAAAAAAATTTAAAAAATTTTAAAAGATAAAAATATTTAATATTTAATTTTATAATAAAAGATTAGATAGTGAAAAATTACATCCAAAAGATTGGAAAAATTTAAGAAAACCAAGAAAATTAGAAGTTTTCTAAAACGAACTAGTAATAAGTAGTTATGAATCGTTGTCCAAAGGGTTAGTAAGATGAAAGAAGTCACTAATCTGAGGATAAAAATAAGTCTGAAAAATAGTTCCTATTCTGGAAGCCAAACATTTGAATGTTGATACCCTATTATTCTCACTTACACACGTCTTGAAACTCGGGATAGTAGAGGATACCTTGAAATGCTCTTGTCTAAAAGCCAAAGTATGAAGGAAATAATAAATGAAGAATAAAATATAAAATGGTGTAGAAAAATGAACACTGGTTTTGTAATCACCAAGGCAGCAATAAAAAAATATAGCGAGGGTGCTTCGTCACCTAGTGCCTTAGACCAACTGGTTTGGGAGTCACTGCTAAGCCTTAGGTGTTGCAAGACGAGGAAAATACTAATACGCCTAATCAGCAAGCACATGAGTAATCGGTCGGTTGTACCTCAGGAAGTATTAACGGTCGCATGAAAAATGTGTGAGCAATCCCATCTAAATATTCATCAAATTAAAAAGTACTGAGGTAGATGGACAAGAGTATGATAGCTTGAATTGAATTCTCCGAGTGCAGGGATGTCTTTTACACACATGTAGGGGTATATGATCAATGTTTGGAAGAAAGATATGAATGAAGAATAAAGACAATGTTTTATTGAGGGATGATGTAATTTCTAACATCTTTCATGACTATTAAGATAGGGCTCATGACAACCGAAAAGATAGTAAAGTTGGAAACTCTAATTTTCAAAGTCTTTCTTTTATGTAACAGTCTTCCTTTTATTATGGGATTTTTTGGGTGCAATCCACTGAAAACCCCCAGGAGACAACACTCCTCCTATTAGGGACACCTAGAGGTTTAAAGGCTTGTTGCACGTGCTCAGTGCAATCTTGTTTCCTAAGAAAGTGTGCTAGTTAGTTTTTGTTTTTCTTTATTTTCTCATTCTCTTGAATAAAACAAGTTTGCTCGAAACTGTTAGTTGTATGTATGCCCTAGAGGCCAGTATTGTACAGATGATGTATATTATATTGGATGCTTGGACATATATAGAGATGACTTTCTTGCTCGATATGATAGTATGCTATCTGGTTTCTCTTTATCTTAACATGTACACTAGTCTCTTTAAACTGTCTTATAGTTACATGTTGGTAAGGCCCTTAGGATGTGTACTTGACTGCCTGGACTATGATGTAGATCATACTAGTGGGGACATGGTAGTCCATAAGTACATCCTTCAAGGTCCCTAGTCGAAGGTGTATCGAGACGGGGCATCGATATACCAAAGTAGACTAGCGTATACGCTTCTCGACCCATGAGATGGGCGATGGATGATCCCATATCCATTGGTGTTTGACATCAGAGATGGTATACGGGTGCTCAGTGGAGACTGGGTACACTGGACGGACTCGCCAAGAACTTCCAGATGGTATTATACCTCACGTCAGATGGCAGTTCTCAGGTGACACTTGTGCAGGTTAGTCTGTAGACCCGAGATCGTCATACAGTCTTGTGTGATTCCCACTGTGCTTTGATCTCCACCTTACCACGTCCATGAGGGCGTGCAAAACGGTGGTCTTTGGGTACAGTCCCGAGTCACATGGAGACAATGAGCGATAGGAGGGGTTTCGTCTCTCCCGGTATTGGGGGTTGATGTTGCGCTGTGCTCGATTGGCCGTAACAGGGATGTCCCTGGCCAGGGCTGATCAGAGATTTGCTGGTAAGTGTTACCAGTAGTTTCTTGACCCGTTATGAGCCTCACATCGGCACGACTTATCGGTTATTGGGGTCTGACGTTTACCACCCCTAGACTTGATATGCGACATATCAGACGAACAGACCGGACTGTACGGTAAGTGTTACTGGTAGGATTCACAGGAGTGTGAGCGGGCTAGCTCGTCGATCTTCTAATCGTTCAATACCCGGATGGCCGTTACGTTTAGCAGACCGCTTGCGGCTTGTGGGTGTTTGATATGATCATCATCTGCTACCGGAGTATTGACGAGTCTTTAGAGTCCTACACAGAGGTTTCCTGGATCAAGCGAAACGAAATAGTAGCGCATATGAGATATGTGCAGGGCCGAGAATAATGCGTGTATGTGATACCGTATTCTATTCTCGCGATGAATGTATCGATTGGTTATATTCGATATAACATAGATATCGAATCAACGATTGATTCGATAAGCCGATACATAGGATACTAGTCGGTTATATAAGATATGACCGGATCGTTAAGTCAACTGTTGATTTAATGATTTAATGTATAATTATATATTTGATATATTATTTTGTATTAACTAGTATTGGTTCACTTTAAATGGATTTTCTCACTTGATGTGCAAGTTGTATATGTGATATACTTTTGTGCACATCTTTGTATCATGTTTGCTGATGCTTGCTCATTTGGTTAAGTGTAAAGAATTAAACCTAGGTTAAGAAAGTGATTAGGGTTTTAATTATCCATTCTTTTATTTATTGATTTTGGAAAAAGAATGGGATAAGAATACAAAATGGTTGTTTTCATTCTTGAACCTTTGTGAAGCTTCATGAAGCTTTGACCAAAGTGACCAATTTGTCTTCATGCTTAACCCTAACCACTCTTCTAACCTTGGTCAATTCTCTACACCTAACCATGGTTCCTATTATGATAAGTATTCATTTCTTTTTCATTTTTGATTAACTTATCATAATATTTTCCTTCTTCTTGATCTTCTTCTTCAAGAAAGAAAGCTTGATGCCATCAATGGCAACTTGAGTTCTAAAGTGAGAAATCCAATTCTAAAGTGAACCCACCTCCTATTTCTTCACCCTCTACCTCTTGCCAAGTTGTTTTGGGTGTTTTCTTCACAAGTTTCACAAATTTGTGAAGTCGGAGCTTGAACTTGTGATGCCTCGACATAGATCATCTTCGGCACGAAGCCGACAACCTAGTCCGCCCATTTCTCCGATCATGCCGACGATTGAGTCCGGGATTCGAGATGGACAGTGAGAGGATGCCTACGTGGAGCTAAGGAAGTGGAAAACCGGATCTACAAAGGTTGTAGCCTCTCTACTTTAGTTAAGATGTTAACTAGTTTCGTTTTCGCCTAAACTTCTAGTCAACGATCCGTATTAGGGTTTCTCGGCACCCGTAAAATTCAAAATTGGCATGGTTGATGCCTTGTGAGACCTCTTAAGAGTACCTAGGAACCCTACAGTGGTATCAAAGCCTAGCTGGAGCCTTAGAAGAAGTCTAGACGACGTTTGAAACCCGAATACACATCGAAACCCTAACACATCATGCTCTCTGGACTTTTTCTAAAAACACGGATTTTTCTAGATTAAAAATGCTTAAAAAATTCAGCAGGGAATTCTAAGAATTACGTTGCAAATTTTTTCCAATGAACAGTATAATGTGCGGCGGAACCGCGGCAGAAGCATGGCTTCTGCGGCGGTTCCGCGGCCTAATGATGACGTCAGCCCTCCTCCTTTACACAGTAATTCATCATTTCAGCAGCTGAGTTTTATGGGTATTTTTAATTTTTATTCAAGAGTTGAATTTTCTGGGGTGTTTTAGAGCTTCGATGTTTCGATCGGATTATCAAATTTCGTCTTTGTGTATTTCCGGATGACATTAGAATATGTTAAAAAGTTCGACCGGATATAAATACCCAACTTTTCCCCTGCCGGAAAATATCCAATGTTGGATTTTTGTGTGGTTTAAGGACGTTCTGAGTAGTGCAAGTAACGTGATGGTCCCTCTAGAAGACAACAAACCTTAACTCGATTATGTGACCGTCTTGAACTGCCCTTTGAACCTTCGGGTTTGGGGCAGTACGGCGTGCCACATGTGAGGCGTTGGCTTGACCCTTCTACGGCTGGACCGTTGGTACTGAGGTATGAAGTGAATGTCTTTGAACCTATTTCATGTGTTGGACGGTTTCGTGAAAACTTGGGTGTTCGAATGTTCGATCGGAAAGTTTAATATTTTCTATTTATCCGGAATGGGATACAATAATTGGAATTCACAAACAGTTATGAGATAACTGAATGAATGATATAAATCTAGCGGTTTAGTTTCATTTGATATTGAAAAGAGTTTTCGATAATGAGACTAAAATGCGAGGTTTATAACTGTTAGGCATGTGATGTCTAAGTATTTCATTTTGATTAAGCATGCAACGTCTAAAGAGGTTGCGGATTCCAATTGTTGTAGTTTTACACTTTCTTTTCTGTGACCGTAAGTGTAATATGTGATATCGCCGGTTTCGTTGCTATACGTCAACGACAATTGGGATGCGCATATTTACTTACGTTGATGACATGTGATGTTTTGTGTTGCTGGATATGTTATATTGGATTATCGTGTTTGAATAGCCGGGGGTTTTTATGTGAGATGAGTGTTTTTCATTTTCATTCATGTAAAAACTTGTATGTAATATTCTTTTATTTGGGGCACTTCCAGGTTGCGGAAGATGTCACCTTTTGTATATTATTTACTTTTCTGTATTAGGATAGACCCAAGGAGGGGAGCACAAGTAACCGGGTTCTGGGGTCCAGTGGGAGACCAACTCAAGGAGTCGAGTCCGGGTCTCCTAACCCTAGAATTGGCAGGGTTGCTTGCCGCTCTCGTAGGGGTCTAGGGGTGTGGGATTGGCTATTAATCACGACCGTGGAATCCGTGTTTTATACTGGCTCGTATTGAAAACACGGACGTCCTAGTATATCCAATGTTTCATATGTTTCTTCTGCTGCGATATCTGTGATGTGATCATGTGATGTTCTGTGATAGATACAGTATATAGTATATATGATATATTATATAGACGTTATTTATGTTTTGCACCCGCACTAACCCTGCCCTGCTCTGTCGTTAGTTACCTAACATAACGGTGCACGAGGGGACATCCAGGCGAATGCGGATGGCATAAGTGTACGTCGTATTTATCTGTGATGTTTAGGTGACTTAAATGGTGGGACTTCATTAATGTGATTAATGAAAGAAAAGAAACCTAAGATGTTGTAGAATCAAATTTTAAAACAAAACAGGTAGCTACAGTTCTTGCTTTGCATAGCGGTATATATGATATACCCTGCACCTTATTCGATGAGGAAAGGACCGAGATACCTTCACCGGGAGTGACTCCTTTAGCAATAACTGGAAGATGCTACACACTCGGTTTGACTTTTGATTGCTTCTATAGTTTCTGCTTTGCACAGTGATATATATGATATATCCCGCACCTCATTCGACGAGGAAAGGGCCGACGATCCCTTCACCGGGAGTGACCCCTTTAGCAAAACTAGAAAAGCCTCAAAATCACTCCATTTCAAAACTTTATTTGATTCTACAACGATATTAAGTTCATTACGCAATAGGTTTTCAGAAAAACCTGTCGTAGCCCTCCGTCATTTCAGATAAGTTACATATAGTATTCTTGCTACATTTGTTGGCTTTCGTCAAGGTGTAGTGTGCGATAGCTATGTGCTGTTTATCTGCTGCATATGATGCGACTGGATTAGGGTAGTCATACGGCTTTGTTGGCTTTCGTCAAGGGTCGTGCGGGTGGGTTTAATTCAGTCAAGAAATGTACGGGTTGAACTTGACTAGAGGGCTGTGGTTTGTTGGCTTTCATCAAGGTCATAGCACGCTAGGGGCAAAAGCATTATCGGGAATTTCAAGTGTTGAAATTTGCAATGAGATTGCATACCTTCTATGAGATAGTTGGATCCCGATACCCACTGCGAGTAAGAGTTACTCCTGGGAGAGTTTTACACACTACAATTAGCCGATCAAGTAGGTGTCTAGAAAGGTGTTAACGAGGTTACGCCTCTGGAAAAACAAGGTTTACTATAATTAGGTCCGTACAAAAGCACGGGGAACCTCTCTCAAAGTACCGACACTGGCCTGGCTGAAAGATCGACGAAGTTGTAGGGTGTAATTAATCCCGGCTAGTCTTTCCTTTTAAGGTTTGAAGGAAGATTTGATAAAAACCAGTGGGAGCCATCCTGATTAGATAAGATAATAACCAATCTGATCTTGCACGAGCATACGCTAAAGTGTTTTCTTCTCTCTCTCTCTCCAGGTAGCGACCATTTCATGCCTTAATCAAGATAATAATATGGTTGTATTGACCGAACCCGCATGTTATACTGTGCAGGGGAACGTTGGACCCGTTCTATCTTATAAATGTTATAAGACTGAACAGGATATAGGGGAATACCAGGATTCCCATGCCACCCGAATGAAGAAAGTACATGATGATGCATTTTCTTCGGGTGTGTTCGTTACTGAGAACTGTTTCTCCATTTGCTCTACGTCCTGGGTATTGGATACCGGGTCAGGATCCCATATATGTAATCAGTTACATGGGCTTAGGAAAGGTAGAGAACTTGGAGAAGATGATAAAGACATGAAAGTTGGGAATGGTGCAATTGTTGCAGCTAAGACTGTCGGGGAATATCACCTTGCATTACCAACTGGTAATACATTGGTTCTGAACGAATGCTATTACATGCCGAACCTGATTTGCAACATTATATCGGTTTATTTATTGAGTAAAGAGGGATATAATTTTGTATTACAGGATAATGTTATGAACATTTTCCGTAACCAAAAGTTGGTTGGATCAGGCACGTTGTGCAATGGCATTTATGTTCTAAATCAATCAACAGTTCTGAGTATAACAAACACACACAAGAGGAAGAGTTCAGAACTGAACGAATCCTTCTTGTGGCATTGTAGACTGGGTCACATCAATGCGACACGACTGGCCAAGTTGCATAAGGATGGATATTTGAAACCATTCGAATTTTCATCTTATGACACTTGCCAGTCATGTCTCAAAGGCAAGATGACCAAAACTCCGTTTACGGGACACGGGAAAAGAGTTACGGAACACTTGGGACTAGTACATAGTGATGTATGCGGTCCAATGTCTACACATGCCAGGGATGGTTCTTCGTACTTCATTACATTCACTGACGATCTCTCAAGATACGGACATGTGTACTTAATAAGACACAAGTCTGAAGCTTTTGAGAAATTTAGAGAATATAAACAAGAAGTCGAGAACCAAACCGGAAAAAGTATTAAAATCCTTCGATCTGATCGAGGAGGTGAATACTTGAGCAATGAATTCCTGGACTTCCTAAAAGAGAATGGGATTCTCTCTCAGCTGACTCCTCCATATACACCACAGCACAATGGTGTATCAGAACGGAGGAACCGCACCCTATTAGATATGGTACGCTCTATGATGAGCACAGCTGAGTTACCTATTTCCTTCTAGGGGTATGCGCTTGAGACAGCCATACATCTATTGAATATGGTCCCAACCAAATCTGTGCCTACCACTCCATATGAGATATGGAAAGGAAAGAGACCAAGTCTTAACTATGTTAAGATATGGGGTTGTCCAGCCTATGTCAAACGACAAAATCCAGACAAACTCGAGGCACGGTCTGTTCTATGCAAATTTGTAGGATATCCCAAGAATTCTCAAGGGTATATCTTCTACCACCCTGAGGAACAAAGAGTGTTTGTTTCTCGGCATGCCACCTTTTTAGAAAAGGAATTTCTTGAAAAAGAGATTAATGGTCATGAGGTAGAACTGGAAGAGGTTCCATCTGCAGAAGCTACAACAGAAGATCTGGTGGAACCAGAGGATTCCGTAGTTTCCGATGAACCCCAGCCACTCCACCGATCTAGTAGGGTTCCTCGCCAACCTGAGAGATACTACGGTTTTCTCATGGATGGAGGGAGCGAGGATTGCATCATGGAGGATGATGACCCAACTAGCTTCGAGCAGGCCATCACGAGTAGGGACTCAGTGAAATGGCTGGATGTTATGCGGTGACGAGATGGAATCCATGTACACCAACAAAGTATGGACTTTGGAAGTTGCTCCTGAAGGGGTAAAGTCCATTGGGAGCAAGTGGATCTTCAAGAAGAAACTTGGTGTAGATGGGAAAGTGGAGACTTTCAAAGCTAGACTTGTTGCAAAAGGTTTTCGTCAAAGACCAGGTGTGGACTATGACGAAACCTTTTCTCCAGTGGCTATGCTTTAATCCATCCGGATCATGCTTGCCATCGCTGCATATCATGATTACGAAATCTGGCAAATGGATGTTAAGACCGCCTTTCTAAATGGTGATTTAGAAGAGTGCGTGTACATGACTCAGCCAGAGGGCTTCGTAAACAGTGGGAGCAGCGGGAAGGTGTGCAAGCTGCTTAAATCCATTTATGGATTAAAGCAAGCATCGCGGAGTTGGAACATCTGCTTTGACGTCGTTATCAAAAAGTTTGATTTCGTCAAAAACCTAGATGAACCTTGTATTTACAAGAAGGTGGCAGAGAGTAAGGTTTTCTTCCTCGTATTGTACGTGGACGGCATACTCTTGATAGGAAATGATATTCCTATGCTGCAATCGGTCAAGCTCTTCTTATCACAAAGATTCTCAATGAAAGATCTTGGTGATGCCTCCTGCATATTGGGAATTAGGATCTATAGAGATAGATCCAAACGGATTTTGGGATTGTCCCAATCCAGGTACATTGACACCATACTAAAGAGGTTTAGTCTGGAAGAATCCAAGCGTGGGAACTTGCCCACGATCTCTGGAGTCACTCTCTCCAAAGAGATGCCTCCCAAGACTGATCTGGAGAGAGCTCGCATGCAAGGGATACCCTATGCTTCGGCTGTAGGCTCTATCATGTATGCGATGCTATGTACCAGACCCGATGTAGCATACTCACTAAGTGTAGTGAGCAGGTATCAAGCTGATCTTGGAGAGAGTCACTGGACAGCTGTGAAGAGCATTCTCAAGTACTTGCGAAGGACTAAAGAGATGCTCTTGGTGTATGGTAACGGAGAACTCCAAGTGGAGTCCTTTACCGATTCGAGCTTCCAGAGTGATAAGGAAGACTCTAAGTCGCAGTCGGGATTTGTCTTTACCCTTTACGGAGGGGCGGTTACCCGGAAGAGTTCCAAGCAGGAAACCGTGGCAGACTCGACGATGGAGGCTGAATACATCGCTGCCAACGATGCTGCCAAAGAGGCTGTCTGGATCAAGAAGTTCATTACTGAACTTGGAGTGGTTCCATCCATTGAGCATCCAATACCTTTGTATTGCGATAATAATGGAGCGGTAGCTTTAGCCAAGGAACCCAGGTCCCATCAGCGATCCAGGCATATTCTGAGGCGGTATCACCTGATCCGGGAGATAGTTGATCGCCGGGAGATCGAGGTCAGGAGGGTTGACACGAAGAACAACACGGCGGATCCACTCACGAAGGCCATTCCCCAGATACAGTTTGAGAGACTCTTCGGGATGCTCGGTATGCGATACTACAGCAGCTGGCCCTAGTGCAAGTGGGAGATTGTTAGTTGTATGTATGCCCTAGAGGCCAGTATTGTACAGATGATGTATATTATATTGGATGCTTGGACATATATAGAGATGACTTTCTTGCTCGATATGATAGTATGCTATCTGGTTTCTCTTTATCTTAACATGTACACTAGTCTCTTTAAACTGTCTTATAGTTACATGTTTTAAAGCCCTTAGGATGTGTACTTGACTGCCTGGACTATGATGTAGATCATACTAGTGGGGACATGGTAGTCCATAAGTACATCTTTCAAGGTCCCTAGTCATAGGTGTATCGAGACGGGGCATCGATATACCAGAGTAGACTAGCATATACGCTTCTCGACCCATGAGATGGGCGATGGATGATCCGATATCCATTGGTGTTTGACATCAGAGATGGTATACGGGTGCTCAGTGGAGACTGGGTACACTGGACGGACTCGCCGAGAACTCCCAGATGGTATTATACCTCACGTCAGATGGCAGTTCTCAGGTGACACTTGTGCAGGTTAGTCTGTAGACCCGAGATCGTCATACAGTCTTGTGTGATTCCCACTGTGCTTTGATCTCCACCTTACCACGTCCATGAGGGCGTGCAAAATGGTGGTCTTTGGGTACAGTCCCGAGTCACATGGAGACAATGAGCGATAGGAGGGGTTTCGTCTCTCCCGGTATTGGGGGTTGATGTTGCGCTGTGCTCGATTGGCCGTAACAGGGAAGTCCCTGGCCAGGGCTGATCAGAGATTTGCTGGTAAGTGTTACCAGTAGTTTCTCGACCCGTTATGAGCCTCACATCGGCACGACTTATCGGTTATTGGGGTCTGACGTTTATCACCCCTAGACTTGATATGCGACATATCAGACGAACAGACCGGACTGTACTGTAAGTGTTACTGGTAGGATTCACAGGAGTATGAGCGGGCTAGCTCATCGATCTTCTGATCGCTCAATACCCGGATGGCCGTTACGTTTAGCAGACCGCTTGCGGCTTGTGGGTGTTTGATATGATCATCATCTGCTACCGGAGTATTGACGAGTCTTTAGAGTCCTACACAGAGGTTTCCTGGCTCAAGCGAAACAAAATAGGAGCGCATATGAGATATGTGCAGGACCGAGAATAATGCGTGTATGTGATACCGTATTCCATTCTCGCGATGAATTTATCGATTGGTTATATTCGATATAACCTAGATATCGAATCAACGATTAATTCGATAAGCCGATACATAGGATACTAGTCGGTTATATAAGATATGACCGGATCGTTAAGTCAAGTATTGATTTAATGATTTAATGTATAATTATATATTTGATATATTATTTTGCATTAACTAGTATTGGTTCACTTTAAATGGATTTTCTCACTTGATGTGCAAGTTGTATATGTGATATACTTTTGTGCACATCTTTGTATCATGTTTGATGATGCTTGCTCATTTGGTTAAGTGTAAAGAATTAAACCTAGGTTAAGAAAGTGATTAGGGTTTTAATTATCCATTCTTTTATTTATTGATTTTGGAAAAAGAATGGGATAAGAATACAAAATGGTTGCTTTCATTCTTGAACCTTTGTGAAGCTTCATGAAGCTTTGACCAAAGTGACCAATTTGTCTTCATGCTTAACCCTAACCACTCTTCTAACCTTGGTCAATTCTCTACACCTAACCATGGTTCCTATTATGATAAGTATTCATTTCTTTTTCATTTTTGATTAACTTATCATAATATTTTCCTTCTTCTTGATCATCTTCTTCAAGAAAGAAAGCTTGATGCCATCAATGGCAACTTGAGTTCTAAAGTGAGAAATCCAATTCTAAAGTGAACCCACCTCCTATTTCTTCACCCTCTACCTCTTGCAAAGTTGTTTTGGGTGTTTTCTTCACAAGTTTCACAAATTTGTGAAGTCGGAGCTTGAACTTGTGATGCCTCGACGTAGATCATCTTCGGCACGAAGCCGACGACCTAGTCCGCCCATTTCTCCGATCAAGCCGACGATTGAGTCCGGGATTCGAGATGGACAGCGAGAGGATGCCTACGTGGAGCTAAGGAAGTGGAGAACCGGATCTACAAAGGTTGTAGCCTCTCTCCTTTAGTTAAGATGTTAACTAGTTTCGTTTTCGCCTAAACTTCTAGTCAACGATCCGTATTAGGGTTTCTCGGCACCCGTAAAATTCAAAATTGGCATGGTTGATGCCTTGTGAGACCTCTTGAGAGTGCCTAGGAACCATACAGAAACGACCAAAATTAAGTTTGGGGGAAATTGATCAGTCGAAAATATTGCATTCTTAACACATCAATTTCCCTACTCTTTGCAATCATCTAAAGGTGTTTGGTATAAATATAGCACATATTAGCAATTCTTCTATAAAATATCAAATAACATGTGTTATATATTATAACCGGAATTTGGAGGGAAATTGTGTGTTTATTACTACACGCGTGATCTTTGTATATCATCACTTGTCTCGAGATTGTGTGCAGGAAATTCTCCAGGTAAAAGAGCCAGAACTACTAAAAGATATAATAAAATACATCAAATCCAAGACTTGTGATCTGGCAGTAAAAAAGAAAGTATAAAAATATTCCAAATATCAGGAAAGTGCCATAAAGCCAACACAAATCAGCACTAGAAATTTAATGCAGAGATTACCTAAAAAGGCCGCGGATCTGCGGCCGATTCAACTCGTCGGTGGTTGGAACTTTTCCCGAGGCTTCTCTTTTAACGGCCAAACTACTTCAAGATGCTTCAAAGTCCCTAGAAATCTCCATAAGCTTCTCTACAATAGCCAATCTTCTAGTGTAAGCTTGGTACCTACCTAGCTTCTTATGCAAGCCTCATAACAACCAAGCTTCCAAGGGAAGATAGACCTAGCTTCTAGGGGAAGCTAAAGGGAAAACAACAAAAAGGCACCTAGGGCTTCATTGAAAAGGTTGTTCAAGAGTTCGGTTGTTCATCAATTAGGGTAAAAATTCTAGCAAAATCCAAATCAATTCAAATCAAGTGGGGTGACCCACTTTGAGCCAAATCAAGATTCATCGAGTACCAAATCAAGCAAGCAAATGAAGATCCTTTGAAGCATCGCTGACCTTCATCCGAGCAAGAGATCCACGACGATCCGCGACTCAAGAAGATCGATGCGAAGCTAATTTCGGCGGATATAGTTACCTCCTCAAATCTTGTAATTTTTGAGTGAATTGTACCTAATCATCGATTGATAAAGGTGAAAATTATAAAACTTTCTTTTCTTTACATTCTTGCATTATGAAAAGTTACCGATTCTTGATTCTTTCCTTTTTCATGATGTTTGTGAGAAATCTCCGCTTGTAGCGGAATTGAGAGAATAGGTAGATGATGATGATTAAATTCTTGAACGATTCTTAAGTCTTATGAGTTTTGTAAACTTTAGGAAATTGAATCATCGAAGTCCTAATTTGAGCGAGATCGCTTTCTTGAATGTTTTCGCTCCAAATTAGAGATCAACGATCGGTGATTTAATTTGCTAGAGGCTAGAATTTGAATGATAATCAATAAAAGGATAAGGGATGATGAAGGAGAAACCCTAGTTTCTTCAATAGATCCCTAAACCACATTTATCGTCATCGATCTAGCAACAAATTCTCAATAGATAAGAATTTATAATTATTAGTATTCATCATCACTATCAATTTGATCGATTCCTACAAGTTACTTTACAAATCTTGATAATCCAATCAATTTGGACATTTTCTTGATCTTTACTAATTCTTGATTTATGATCTATTTCTTTATGATTCTTGAAAATAAAAATTCATAAATATTGAATCATTTTCTTTTATCTTTTAAATTTCAACTCAAATAAAACGATTTCGAACAAATTACACTTTCTCAATGGACAATCCGCTTTCGCTAATGAAACTACAATAAACACCGTTAATTGATTGCGGTATAAATTTCTTTGGTTGTGATTAAAACTTTTCTATACACACGAAGATGATCAATTAGTACTGTTCTCAGAACAATCCTGCTCAGTCACTATACTAAATAGTAAATATCATAAAAACGTACTGTTCCAAAAGAAACCAATACCAAAATGTGTACAAGAATGCCACGTGCGTCTGGTACGCACAGAAATCGAAATCAATGAATGTGCCATACATGTCCACCGAAACAAAATCTAAGTGCAACGGATGTGCACGGAAACACCTGTTAAGGGAAACGGGTGTGCCTGCCAGTTGTATCAGGTGCATCTGATATGCATGAAGAATCCCGATTTAGTGCATCTGGTGTGCACCAAAATCGCATCAAGCACGCTATGCATGTGCAAGAATCAAACTCAAGTGCACAAGGTGCATGAAAACAAATAGCGAGTATCACAATCGAAATCGACGGTATACAACACATCTCAATCCAAATTAGGTATACCGTGGTATAAAATCTCACAACCACATGCATCAGCGTGCACAAATTCGAATCAAAGTACAAAAAGTACATGGAAACTACACCGAAGGCACAAGTCAAATCACATACATACCATAGGCATGAAATCAAAACCAAACATCTCGAATGACATCAAATCGAAGTCAAGTGCAACTGTCGTGCACAAAATCTCATTTATGCAAATAAATTGCCCAAAATACCGAAATCCAAAATGACGGATACATGATATTTGAATCACCAAATCAAAAATCGTAAACATTGTCGTTGATATGTCCTTCCCTCAAATTCGAGAAGGTGTCGATGCATCCAAAGCTAGTAGAGCAAGGTACCTACTTGCTTCCTGTTCATGGTCTAGCGCCTGGTGCCTTATAGGCTCTCGTCTCTCACTGCGAATTGCTAGTTACAAAGCTCATCGGCCCAATATGGAACGATGACGGAAATAGTTCCGTTCTGGCACATCCTCTAAAAGATTTCTGGCCAACTATCATGGTCATTCATAACATGTCTCGTCGACGATGCCGAACTCTGGCCTACTGTGTGTGTGTGTAATAGACCGATCCTGGGTCCAAGTCTCCTCGTGTAGTATTCCAGAAAGATTATGTCGGGGTCACTCCCAAATCTCGTTCCTGCCGAACTATCCGGAAGTTATCACCCTTTACTTAATCCATTTCTTGTTTCGGAATAGCTGTAAACTCATTACGACTTCTTCAAAAAGGTATATCCATATTTAAAGCATCTGCATGCATATTACATCTCAGATGCCAACGGAGTGGAACGCCATCTCGTCAAAATCTCGTACGGACCATTTACTCCACTTTTCTCTAATGTCGACTGATTCGGACTCGTCTCTTCGTAGCTGTATGGACCGCGCTACAAATGGCTATACTCATATCTAGAGTCTCCCATGTAACGTATCCCATCACATGATATCCGGACGACGTCGAACTTTTCGATCGATGCATCAAAATCCTATAATTCCCCGGGAGCTCAACACTTGAGCACAGTTTAATAATATCCTGCACATACCACAGTACTTATGGACTAGCCGTAGAAGGGCAAAGCCAAGCCTCATTAATGGCACCGCGGAACTGCCGCAAACCCTAAGGTTCAAAAGCATATTGATTGATACGAATTTCTCGTTGTGTCGGTTTATAGAAAATTGTATAGAGAAATCACAACCAAAAATAATTTTGACCGCAATCAATAACGGTGTCGAATGTAGCGCGTTAGTAAGTGCGGATCGTCCATAGGGAAAGTGTAATCGTTCGTGTTTCGATTTAGATGAGTTAAAACTTTAAGGAAAAGAAAAGAAACAATTCATGATTTGTAAATTGAATTTCAAGAATTAGAAAAATCTAGATCTAATAACAAGAAAACATTAAAATCAAGAAGTGTCAATTAATGATTTCCAATCCAAATATCAAGAATCGAAGTGAGGCTCGTAGGAATCGATCGGATATTTAGATGTGATGAGATCTAGCGATTACGTATTCTTATCCATTGATGAATTGATACTAGATCGATGATGATCGAGGAGAATTAGGGATTTCTTGTGAAACTAGGTTTTCATCATTTATCCCTTATTTCTTCGTCGATATCATTCACATTTTAGTCTCTAGTAAATTCAAGAATCGATCGGATATATAGATGTGATGAGATCTAGCGATTACATATTCTTATCCATCGATGAAATGATACTAGATCGATGATGATCGAGGAGAATTAGGGATTTCTTGTGAAACTAGGGTTTCATCATTTATCCCTTATTCCTTCGTCGATATCATTCACATTCTAGTCTCTAGTAAATTCAAGAATCGATCGTGGATCCCTAATTTCGAGCGATCACAATCAAGAAAGCATCGGAACGAAACTAGGTCGTCGATTCTCCAATCTGTCTCTGTTTGGGCTCATACTCTTAGGGTGGTCTCCTATTGTCTAATCTAGGTTAATAGAGTTGCTTGTTTTTCTATTAATGGTCTCGGTTCATTCCAGATTCACTGCACCTACTATTTATTCACAAACTGACATTTCGATATCTAAAGTTCAGGTTTGGGGTTCTAGCTCTAGTTTGGGCTAATTTTCAATACCAAAGGGGGTTTGTAGTCACGAATACATCTCAATTACACCGTCCCAACTCAAGCAAGACCCTAACCCTCATCTTGGAATTTTCAATACCACTAAACCCTTAACTAAACACTTCTAAACTAATACGGATGCTAAAGTAAATCAATATTACACTAACGGTAAAAGAATTACCTCAATTGGGACTCAAGAATCCCCTAGAGCATCAAAATACTATTTTTCTTGGTTCCTCATACTTGTAGTGAGCTTGTGCATATTTTTTGTGAAGAGGGTGTATGGTTTTGATGTGTTTTTGGGGGTGAAGTGAGGTGGTGTAAGTGGTGGAGGAAGGAGGGCAGCCATGGAGATGAGGAAGAAGGGAATGATGAAGATGAAGTGAAGAATGAAGCCTTGGTCAATGAGACCCCTCACCCCCCCTCTCTCTCTCCTAAGCCCATGCTTCCTTGTCTCCCCATGCCACATTCTTTATTCTTTTATTTATCTTTTCTTTTCTTTTTTATTTCTAACAAAACAAAAACCCAAATACAATAGAAATGGAGCATGGTTTCAAACAATAAATGAAATGTACAAGTGTCTGCAACATGATTTGTTGCATGCCATATGCACATAACACTCTTAATGCAAATTAGAAAATGCTAATCAAGTTTAGTAATAATTCATACAAAATAAATTGTATACTACATTGTAAAATCCCCAATATTCATACATTCTTTTAAAATCAATAATAAGTATAAATTTCCAATTATTTTCCAATTTATCTGTATATAATTATACCATATCATAAAACTAATCTCCACAAATTGAAATATTCATAATATTTATTATTTTAATTATTTAACTTCCCAAAAATAATATTTTATTTTTCTGAAATGTTACACATATATTTTGCAAGATGACATGATAAGAGGAGGATTTGATCCGATTTTATGACCCGATTCGATATGATTGGATATAATGATATGAAGCGATATGATATGATATGATATATGATGATATGAGATGATATATGATGATATAAGATGAGGTGATGTACGTGGCTATAAATCCGTACTATTGATTGATGATATCATATGATGGATCATACCGTACGTGATATGATGAGGATGGATCGCCGACTTAAATATATCGACTCGAGAAATATTGATTAAAATATTTAAGTAGATATTAGAATATATTTAGAGCCATACGTATTTTTAAAACTAGCGAATCTTCGTGCACTTTTAAATGATAATTTCAAGGGACACTACGACGTTTTAAATGACATCTTTTTCAAAACATCGTAGCCCTCTAATTTTGAAAACAACGATTCATACTAATTTAAACTATAACTGTATGGCTCATATGTAATTTCGTATTTTCATACTGTTCGCGTTTACGATTTCCTTATTCTTTTTATGCTCGTGTTATGTTTTTTTTTCTACATACGCTCGCATTATATTCGTTTACGATGCACACACACACACACACTACGTTCACACCTTTATCATTATATATGACTTCGTCTGCTATGACACATGCACCATTACCGATGATGCACATGTTTTACGTACACTTACTTGTCCGCTCACATACACATCATTGGTAATTGCCATGCCACGTACACATTAGAAATCGCTATGTCACCGTATCACTTTATAACCTGTTAGCGTTTTAGTTATTGATTAGTACACAGTACCATATATTATTGTTGATATTGCACTTTCTTTACCTTGCTATACGACACGCTCATATAAACATGCTTGCTGTGCATTACAGTATTGTTCTATGCATGTACATATTATTTCATTACTGCCATGCTTTATGAGATTCTGTTTTTATGAGATTTCTGAATTTTAGAAACCGCGGATATTATTTAAAAACTTATGATTGTTTTAAAAATGCGGTTTCTCTTGATATGATATTTCGACGTCCACCATAAGATTCTTGGTGCTGAGGTACAATGATTACCCGATTCGAGGAGTGAGGAGTCACCATCTGCGGGTACATGGTGGACTCGGTACGGTACCCTGGGGTAAGAAAATCGTATAGAAAGGCGTTGAGCCTAGCAGGGGAACACCACCTACCGGTGACAGTAGTGGATTCGGCGGATACCTGGAGGATACTGACCGAAATGATATGAGACAGATGGATATGAGGGCTGATCCAATAAGACGGCGTCTGAGATATGAGGATTTACGTGTTGATGCTCGACACGGGTTTTATGATGATTTCGAGTGTAGATGCTGAGCACTCATGTTTTATGATGATTTGATGTTTCGTTGATGGACACACGTTGGATGATACATATATATACATATATGACACAGATGACATGGTACCATATATTACCAATGCACAATATTATTATATTATTATACTTGTGTATACACAATCACCCTCGTTACCACACGGCATTATATTATTATGTTACTGTATCGCCTAGGAGATCATTATACATTCAATTTCTACGTGCTGATGTCTTCTACTCACGAGTTGGCAACTCACCCCCGTTGTGCTATAGTTTTATTGCAGGACCGACCTCTTAGATCAGTAGCGGCTTACTGGCATATCTTATCTTCTGGGTGATTTGCATTAGTACCTGGGTTACACTTCGGATCGTAACCGCTATTGTACATTTATATATATTCATTTGTATCTAGTTAAAACCTCCATCAACCAGACTATATATATTTGGCAGACCTAGAGACCAGTTTGTATATTGTTTCAGATTTAATGTCGAGACTTATATTATTCATTATATTGAGTTTGATAATATTTTGGCTTTCTTTATTTTTTTTCTTTGTTTGATCTTCATCTTGGACGTCGTATATTTCATATTGCGTGGTTGTGATTCTGCCAATTGGCGAAGAGCTTGCTCTCGTTTGGGGATGCCTATATTATTCTTTTTATGTATTCGTTTTGGATCAAAATTTATAAAGTGGGTACTGTCCAAATTTCAAATGACGAAAACGTTTTCAAATTATAGTATATAATTCACTTGCATTTCAAACGAACTTTATATATACTTTAAAAAATAAAAGAACTTGATTTCATTATACCTTTATTTCAAAACTTCAACTCCATGATATTTTCCTAAAAAAGTTTAGATTTCAGGGTTTTCGGCTTACTTGGGTTACGGTGGTGTAACGACTTAAAATTTGTTTAGAGTTAATTATAATTTAATTAGTGATATAACATGCGTTTTCGATAAAATTTAGTTAATAATTATTTTTACACACACACACACATTTATATATTTATTTAATCATTTATTTATTTATTAAATTATTTTATACACACACACATATACTAATCTAGTGTTAACAAGATATTATTAGGTTAAAACTTGTTTTAGCAACCATGACAATTTAAACCAATTTATATTTTCTTTTAGATATTTAATATATTAGGATGGTTCCAGAATTATCAATAAAAAGAAAATAATAATGAAAATGGGAGATATGGAGGTATGGTGTATTAAATGAGGTAAAATTTGTGCCATAGCTAACTTTTAGCATCACTTCTTCTCTAGAATTTTCTCTTCTTCATTCTTCTCTCTTCACTTCATCCTTTCCTCCCTCATTTTCCCATCTCCTCTCTTAAAAAATAAACCCTACACAAATCACTACAAAATTCTTCACAAATTATTTCAAAAAATCCAAATTTTCAATCTCTTCAAAAGTTCTTCTAGAAACAAGTCTTCATCTAAAGGAAACTTTTGAAGTTAGGGTCTTCTACATTTCTTTTTGAGATATGAGCCAAGTTTAAACATGTTTTACTAATCATTTGCCTTAATCATTCCTAATTTAGATTAAAAATTGAGTTTTGAGTAGTTCTAGAATTTAAAGTGAAGTTTGGAGCTAAGTTTGGGGTTATGATAAGTTGTAGGGAAACCATAACCTAAATACTTAGTTAAGAGTATTTGAGTGCAATATATCCTTATTTAACTACAAAGTTTTCACTAAACCATTTTAATGTTTTTAAATCAGTGTCAAAACTAGTAGTAGTAAAAGGTTAGGGTTCCAATTAGAATCTTCTATCAAACCAGGGACTTCAGAGAAAAGATGCAATTACTGGGAGCTAGCCATAGGACCACGAATACACCCTCAAAACCCGAGCCCCTATTTCTAAGCTTTGGCAGTCAATATATCAGTTTTGGCCGCAAATTGCGGCCCCTCTAGAGAGTTTGGTCATAGGTTTTTGTTGGGGTCTCTCTGGAACTCCAATTTGATCTTTGGCATGTGCAACTTTTTCTAATTTTATATATATAAAAATCTGGGACCATTTTGCCTTATTTTAGGCGCTATGTTTGCTGGGTTCCTTAGCACCCTCATTATGTTTCGAAAGGCATCAAACATGCCATTTTAAAAAATTCTAAGGTGCTAAAGAACCCTAACCAAGGATCTAACTAGAGGAATTAGGGTAAAGAAACATGTAATCAAATATTACACTAAATGAATGAAGAATACAACCTTTGTAGACCAGTCCTTCACTTCTAAAGCTCCGTGTAGTAGTCCCTTCGCTCCCACTAGTGATCTCCCGAACTCAAGTTAGGCTCCACAAAGCGAAATGAACAAGCTTGCTAGAAGTCTTTGAGGCCGAAGATGATCTACGTCGAGGAGGCTCTAACTCAAGCTACCTCTTCACTAATTGGGAATTATTGAAGCAAATAACCTAAACTAAATAGCTAATCTAGTGCAGATTGATGAAGTAGGATTTTTGCTCACTTTAGAATAATTTTTCTCACAATATTTCTTCACCTCAAGAAAAGATAGAGAGCTTTCAAGAGATGAAGGAGAAGATCATATGGAGAATGAATGAGTGAGAAAAGAAACCATGGGTGAAATAATATCTCATATTAACTTATGTAGAGATTTAACCATGGCTTAAGATAATGGTTGGGTTAATAAATATCTAGGGTAAGACAAATTAGTGGACTAAGTCAATGGTTACTACAAGCTTCCAACCATGACTCATTTCCACCTAATTTTGTATTTACCTTAAATAATTAAAACCCCTAATTATCATTAGCAAGGTATGAGTCTCATACACCCATGTATAATATATCATCAAGCATGATACAAAAACAATAATATATATCACATATATATTATATACGAGTGAGAAAAAGAAATGCTTAAGTGAGCTAATATTAGTTAATGTAAAATTAGTATATCAAATATATAATCACACATTAAATAATTAAATCAACACTTGATTTAATAATCCGGCAATATCACATATAACCGACTAATATCATTTGTATCAACTTATCGAATCAACACTTGATTCGATAAGCCGGCTATATCACATATAACCGACCGATATCACATATCGTGAGATTAGAATACGGTATCACATACGCGTATTAATCTCGGTTCCACACATATCACATATGTGCTCCTACTTCGTTTCTCCTGAACCAGGAAGCCTCTGTGCTGGACTCTAAAGTCTCGTCAATACGCCGGTAATAGGTGATGATCATATCAGTCACCCACAAGCCGTCAGCGGCACTAGCTGGACGTAACGGCTACCCGGGTATTGAGTGATCAGAAGATCAACAAGCAAGCATGCTCATACTCCTGCGAATCCAATAAGTAACAATACCGTATAGTCCAGTCTGTTCGTCTGATATGTCGCATATCCAGCCTGCGCGTGGTAAACGTCAGACCCCAAAAGCTTGATAAGTCATGCCGATGTGAGGCCTATAAAGGTTCGAGAAACTACCAATAACACTTACCAGTAAATCTCAGCAACCCTGGCCAGGAATTTCCTGTTATGGGCAATCGAGCATAGCGCAACATCAACCCCCAATACCGGGAAAGACGAAATCCCCTCTTATCGCTCATTACCTCCATGTGACTCGGGACTGTACCCAAAATCCACCGTTTTGCACGTTCTCTTGAACGTGGTAAGGTGAAAATCAAAGCACAGTAGGAATCACATAAGACTCTATGACGATCTCGGGTCTACAGACTAACCTGTACCAGTATCACCAGAGATCTGCTATCTGATATAAGGTATAATACCATCTAGGAGTTCTCGGCGAGTCCTGTTCAGTGTACCCAGTCTCCACTGAGCACCCGTATACAATCTTTGATTCAAACACCAATGGATGTGGGATCATCAATCGCCCATCATATGGGTCAAGAAACGTATACGCTAGTCTACTCTGGAATATCGATGCCGCTCTCGATACTCCCACGACTAGGAATAATTGAAGGATGTACTTACGGACTACCCTGGCCCCAGTAGTATGATCTACATCATAATCCTGGTAGTCAAGTACTCATCCTAAGGGCTTTATCAACATGCAACAGAGAGACAATAAGTGTACATGTTAAGATAAAGAGTAACCACAAAGCATACTATCTTGTCGAGCAAGAATGTCCTCCTTATATATGTTGAAGCATCCACTATAATATACATCATATGTATAATAATGGCCTCTAGGGCATACATACAACTACCAATATCCCACTTGCACTAGGGCCGGTTGTTGTAGTATCTCATACCCAACGTCCCATAAAAGTTTTTCCTTGGAAAGGCCTTTGTGAGTGGATCCGCCGTGTTATCCTTCGCGTCAACTATCCCGACCTCGATCCCCTGGAGATCAACCAGCTCCCTGATTAGGTGATACTGTCTCAGAATATGTCTGGATCACTTATGGGACCGGGGCTCCTAGGCCAAAGCCACAACTCTATTGTTGTCACAATAACAGTTATTTGACGCTCAATGGTAAGAACCATGTTCATCTGATGAACAAGAAATATCTAGACATCCACTTTGGTAGTATCGTTGGTAGCGATGTATTCGGCTTTTACTAGTTTGCCACAGTATCTAGTTTGGAACTCTTCCAACATACCATCCCTCCACTGAGGGTAAATACAAAGCCTGAGACTGCATTTCAGTCGACCTTATCACTATGGAAGAACGAATTGGTAAATGACTCCCACTGGAATTAACCGTTACCAAACACCAAGAACATTTCTTCAGTGCTTCTCAAGCACTTAAGAATGTCCTTCACAGCTGTCCAGTGATTCTTCCAAGATCCGATTGATTCCTGATCACTACACCTAGTGAGTTAGCTACATCTAGTCTAGTACATAACATCGCATACATGATAGAGCCTAGTGCCGAAGCATAGGGTATCCCTTGTATGCGTGCTTTCTCCAAATTAGTCTTGGGAGACATCTTTTTGGAGAGAGTGATTCTTGAGTAAGTGGTCAAACCACCATGGTTAGAATCTTCCATACTAAACCCCTTAAGTATGGTGTTAATGTACCTAGATTTGGGACACTCCTAACATCCGCTTAGATCTATCTCTATAGATCGTAATCCTCAAGATGTAGTAGGTATCACCTAGATCTTCCATGGAGAATCCTCGTGATAAGAAGAGCTTGACCGAGTGCAGCATACGAACCCCATTTCCTATCAAGAATATGTCATCTACGTACAATACGAGGAAGACAGTCTGACTATCTACAACCTTCTTGTATATACAAGGTTCATCTACATTTTTGATGAAGTCAAACTCTTTGACTGCCACATCCAAACAGATGTTCCATCTCCGCGATGCCTGTTTTAATCCTGATGGACTTAATCATAGCCATTGGAGAAAAATGTTTCATCATAATCCACACCTGGTTATTGATGAAAGCCTTTTACTACAAGTTTAGCTTTGAATGTCTCAACTTTTCCATCTACACTAAGAATCTTCTCAAGATCCACTTTCTCCCGATAGGTTTTAGTCCTTCAGGTGCAACATTTAAAGTCATACTTTATTGGTTTACATGGATTGCATCTCAGATCGCATAGCATCCATCCATTTCATAAATTCCCCACTCGTGATGGCCTGCCTGAACCTAGTTGGGTCATCATCTACCATGATACAATCCTTGCTCCCACCGTCACTGAGGAAACCGTAATATCTCTTAGGTGGATAAGGAACCCTACCGGATTCGCGGAAAGGCTGAGGATCGTTAGAGACTATTAAATCCTTTGGTTCCACTAAATCATTAGTTCCAGTTTGTGTAGCTGGAACTCTTTCCAGTTCTACCTCATGACCACAAATTCGTTTTTCAAGAAAATCCTTTTTCTAAAAAGGTGGCATGTTGAGAAACAAAACACCTACTGTTCCTCGGTTTGGTAGAAGATATTCGCTCGCAAATTTTTTGGATATCCAACAAACTTACAGAACTGACCTTGCCTTGAGTTTGTCCGTATTTTTCCTTTCAACATAGGGCGGACAACCCCATATCTTAACTCGTTTAAGACATGGTCTCTTCCTATATTGCATATGGAGTGGTAGGCACTTGATTTAGTTGGAACCCTGTTCATGTCACGACCCAAAATTTGGCACATGACCGGCACTTAAACCATGCGATGTCTACAGGCATATTGCAATTTAAGTAAGCCGAAACCCAGAAATCTAAACCATCAAAAGTAGTAAGTGATGAAAACATTTGTTAAGAACATTTGGAAATCTAAAGTAAAATCTTTAAAGTTTAAACTATTTTCTTATAAATTTCGGCAACACCTCCTTTATAAAAACTAGCCCCGAAACGGGTACAAACATAAGATATAAATAAGCAACATATGATATAAATAAAATATCCCCAAACGGAAGCAATCACGCCCAACGGCGGAAACAACCACCACAAGAATAATATACGACGCCGTAGCGAAGAAACGGACAATATAGTGAAAAACAACATAAAAGATAAAACTGCATAATGAAAGTCGGCTCATACGAGCTCGACACCCAGAGTTAAAAAATAATATACAATATCGTCCTCACAACTGGTCTCCAAATCAATACATAAATGGTAGATGGAGAGTAATAGATAAAATAAGATGCACAATGAAATATAAAGTCGGATAACCGCAACCCACCTACAGCAAACGGCTCACGGCCAACCGTAGCGGTATCCGCTGCCAAAAAGATACAATAGATAGCCCCTGTCGTGACTACTCTGAGAGTCAACCTGCAAAACACTGTGGCACAACGAGGATGAGTTGCCAACTCATGAATAGTAAATAACATCATACAGGTAATCGCAAGTATGCACGTACTGCGATACCCTATCACATGTAATCTGATAGTATCGATATGGTAATCTAGGTATGCGACAATCATGAAAGGTACTCTATTAGGTACTACAAGTACATGATGCAATGCATATCAATAAATGCAGAGTATAGGATAAAACATATCATCCTCACGAATCATCATCGTGGGAAAACCCGGTGTCCATTAATACACCCCAAATCCCAATACCTTAGGTGCCGTCACCGTGATTGGCCCTCATATCCTGTAAATCTAAAAGAACCTGAGTGCGCAACATCGGCACTCGAAAACATCATGAAATACTCGTGTCCAGAATCGACACGCAAATCCGCATATATCGGGCTTTGCCAGTCCGGATCGGCCCATGGGCTCCGTCTGCGGGATTGGCCTTCGGGCTCCGGCAGTACGGGTCGGCCCATATCCATCTCTCGACTCTGGTCGGTATCTTTCGGATAACCTCCAGGTCCAACCAATCACCGGTAGGTAGTAGTCCCTCTGCCAGGCTCATCGTCATCCCCACGAAATCTCTCTCTGGCCGCCGGGTACCATACCAGGTCCACCATGAACCCGTAGATAGATCATTCGCCTCCTCGAATCGGGTTTCTATCACACATCTCAGAACCGAGAAAACGCATGGTGGACGCACTGAAATATCAAATAAAGAGAACTGGGTTTTCAAAACAATGCATACTTTCTTGAAATAATACCACGGTTCTCAAATCCATAAAATCACATAAAATACGTATATCAATGCGTAAATCCATACAATATGATATATGCAACATAAAACCGTAATATGAGCATATCAAGGGAAAACGCCCTTTAAAATGAATCCAGTTTTTAAATGTATCATGCGGTTCCCAATTTCCCCAAAATCAAATCCAACAACATATAAAGGTGTACATGTAGCTATGTATGCATGATGTATCTCATATGCGCAATAAAACAATAATCCATGTGTCAATATCAATAACAAGTACAATACGGCACGTGTGTATAGGTTTTGAGTGTCATGGCAATTATCGACGGTGTGGGTGTAGCATACAATTTAGTGCTCGTGCAATATGAACCGTCAGTAATGGTGCAGTGTCCACTAGGTACTAGGTCAAGGTACAACAAGTAATGGTATATATGATGCTCATGCACAATCAACATATATGAATATAAACATGCGTCTATAATATCCTATTAAGCCCTGACGCATAACGCCATATGGGCGATTTCCCCGTAGATGTTAAATCTACTTACCGTGATCTCGAGCTATGTATATCCGACCACCTGCTTCCCCTTTCTTGCAGCGTCCGAAGTCCCCGATTGCGATCCTATTAATACAAAACATAGAAAGTGCATCTCAGAATCGACCAATAATACATACAATTACGCTCAAATCGACGCACCGACTCCAACATTCTTTAAAGCGTTCGCTTAGCGGCTAACGTGTGTGGCGACACTACTAGAACAAACCCTACATGCAAAAATCACGCGAAGCACAGAAACTAAGTCGGACACTGTATCGCACGTCGACATAACACAAAGAACTAGCTAATCGATCCCAGATTTCACCCACGGTAAAAACATAAAAATCTAGCAGTACCAAACACCTTTAAAACACTGCAGACAGCTACCCTGAAAACTACAACCCCCCCAGACCTCGTACGGCCGAGCTCGCCGGATTTGTACCTGATGCCGCTGGCCAAACAGTGTCGTATGGGGTCAGGGTCTCAGGTGTAAACTCAGGGTCTCTAGCACTACACTATTACACTGCTTGTTTTAACAGTGCACACTCGGGGTCATAGCAGCTTACAGATATCCTAAAATGACACTAAAAGACGATATCGTGCACAAAACTATACTTTTAGTGTTCTAAACTGAAAGTACAAAGCAACACTACAAAATAAACTCCTAATTAACAGTTTAGAGTCACTACCATCCCAAACTTACCCAAAACCCTAGCTTTCCATGCTTCAAGTGGTCCTAGTGGCTTGGTTTGGCTTCTTAAAGGGTTTTGGTATGGTTATATGGAGATTTTGTTTGAGTTTGTGAGGATAGGGTTAGGGTTTCAATTGAGAGAGTGAGGGAGTGAGTGAGGTGAAGGAAAATATGAGAAGGAGAAAACAAATGAGAGTGAGATTGAGGGGATGAGGGTGTATGCATGAGGGTGAGGGGTTTGGGAATGAAGAGTGTGTTTAGAGGAGCTATGCATCCCCCTCTCTCTTCATTTAATGCATGGCATGCTTGCCATGCCTCATGATGCCTCCTCTCTCTCTCTTCCTCTCTCTCAAGTCAACATAATATAAAATCCCTTTTTAATTTAAAATTTGAAAACTAATTAATTTTAATAATACATAAGACTTAATTAGAATGGGGTTAAGGTGCCATGGTCACTTAAGCATGGTTAATAACCCAATTAACCCTAGGTTAACATCACATGGTTGTGCAAGCCCGAAATAAATATTAATAAAATATTCATTAATTTTTATAAAATATTTGAAAACTATTTTGGTAAATTTTTTACTAAAAAATCTGCATTATCGCTTAATTAACACTAATCGCATCATAAGGTGTTACAATCTTCCCCCTTTAAAGAAGTTCGTCCCCGAATTTAAAAGTCTTACTATGCATACCTTCAAAGAGATGAGGGAATTTCTTCCACATCTCGCTCTCGGCCTCCCAAATGACTTCTTCACCATTTAGGCTACGCCAAAGAATCTTCACAGATGGCAAGTCCTTTGACCGAAGTTTCTTCACCTGCCGATCCAATATCACTACTGGCTGCTCGGTGAACGAAAGATCGCGCTCTAGCTGAACGGTCTGGTGCTGAATCATGTGAGAAGGGTCATGACGGTATCTGCAAAGTATCGACACATGGAATACGGGTTGAACATCCAAAAAATTGGGTGGAAGAGCCAAACAGTAGGCAACGGTACCAACTCGCTCAAGGATCTCGAAAGGACCTACAAATCTGGGACTGAGCTTTCCTTTATTCCCAAATCTCATCACGCCCATCATCGGAGAAATCCGTAGGAATACATGATCCCCCACTGCGAACTCGAGCCTGTGATGATGACGTTCAGCATAAGACTTCTGTCTGCACTGGGCTGCTCTCATCCTATCCTGAATCAGCCGGATCTTCTCCGTAGTCTCTTGAACTAGCCAGGGTCCCAAAATCCTGCTCTCGCTATGTTGAGTCAAACAGACTGGCGATCGACACTTTCTACCAAACAAAGCCTCAAAAGGTGATATTTGAATCGTTTCTTGATAACTGTTATTGTAGGAGAAATCTATCAACGGCAAGTGACGATCCCAACTGCCATCAAAATCAAGCATGCACGCACGAAGCATATCCTACAGAGTCTGTATAGTCCGCTCTGACTGACCATCGGTCTGTGGATGGAAAGCGGTGCTAAAGCTCAAACGGGTAACCAAGGTTTCCTGAAGCTTCTGCCAAAGACGGCTAGTGAACTGGGTGCCCCTATCAGATACATTGCATGAAGGAACTCCGCGCAGACGCACGATCTCATCAATGTACAACTGAGCATACTAAGCATAACCGAAAGTGGTCTCACTGGAAGGAAGTGAGCCGCTTTCGTCAACCGGTCTACAATCACCTAAATGGAGTCGTACCCTCGACTAGACCTGGGTAGACCCACAATGGCGTCCATGGAAATCTGCTCCCATTTCCACTCCGAAACGGGTAAAGGATGCAGCTCTTCTACCGGCCTCTGATGCTCAGCCTTCACTTGCTAAAAAGTCAGGCACCTAGAAACAAAATCCAAAAAATCACTCTTCATCCCTACCCGCCAATAGATATCTCTCAAGTCACGGTATATCTTGGTGGAACCTGGGTAAACACTAAAAGCTAACTGATATGCCTGCTCTAGGATCTCGTGGCTCAACCCATTAGTATTAGGTACACACAAACGAGTCCCAAAACGCAGCACACTCCGGTCATCAATCAAGAATTCCGAATCTCTACCCTGCCGAACATGCTCACGAATATCAGACAAACGGGCATCGGCGGGCTGTGCTTCATGAATACGATCTAGTAGAAGTGGACGGGCGCGGACATGAGCAAGTTGTTCCCCAGTGGATGTGAACTCAAACTGTACTCTGCTGTCGCAAAAGCTCTGCCATTATGCAGAAGACTGTATCTGAACTGTTCTCAACTGGGACAAGCTACCCCCGGGCCTACGACTCAAAGCATCGGCTACCACATTAGTCTTGCCCCGGTGATAAAGGATCTCACAATCATAGTCCTTCACAAGCTCTATCCAACGGCGTTGTCTCAAATTCAGATCCCGCTGCTGGAAGATGTACTTTAAGCTCTGCTGGTCGGTGAAAATCTGACACGACTCTCCGTACAAGTAGTGTCTCCAAATCTTAAGCGCAAAGAACACCACGGCCATTTCAAGATCGTGAGTGGGATAATTCTGCTCGTGCTTCTTCAACTGCCGGGAAGCATAAGCGATAACTCTATCCTGCAGCAGCAATACACAACCGAGCCCCACTCGAGAAGCATCACAGTATACGACAAAGGCGCCTAATCCAGAAGGCAAAGATAAAACTGCCGCAGTCGTCAACCGAGTCTTCAACTGCCGAAAACTCTACCCACATGCCTCAGTCCAAAGAAAAGAAACCCCCTTCCGGGTCAACCCGGTCAACGGTGCAGCGATACGGGAGAAATCCTGAACAAAACGCCGATAATAACTGGCTAAGCCCAAAAAGATGCGGACCTCTGTCCCTGATACAGGTCTGGGCCAAGGCTGTACGGCCTCGATCTTCCTCGGGTCTACACGAATACCGGCTCCCGTAACCACATGACCTAGCAAGTCAACACAATCAAGCCAGAAGCTGTAGGGTTCCTAGGCACTCTAGTGAGGTCTCACAAGGCATCAACCATGCCATTTTCAAAAATTATGGAAGCCGAGAAACCCTAACACGGATCGTAGCCTAGAATTCTAGGCGAAAAACTAAACTAGTTAGCAAATTAACTAAAGGTCGGAAACTACAACCTTTGTAGATCTGGATATCCACTTGCTTAGCTCCATGTGGTCGTCCCCTCGCTGTCCATCAGGAACCTCGGACTCTCGCGACGGCTTCATCGGAGAAGTGAGCGGAATAGTTCGACGGCTTCGTGTCAAAGACGATCTACGTCGAGGTTGCACTAGTTCAAGCTCCGACTTCACCAAGTAGTGAAACTTGTGAAGAAAACACCCAAAACCACTTGGCAAGAGGTAGAGGATGAAGAAATAGGAGGTGGGTTCACTTTTAATTTGGATTTCTCTCACTAAAACTCAAGTTGCCATTGATGTAGCAAGCTTGAAGAAGAAGAAGAAGATGATGGTTATGATAAGTTCTTGTAAAAAGAAAATAGAAAATCAATACTTATCATAACTTAAACTAGGGTTAAGTGTAGAGAATAAACCATGGTCATTTGAGTGGGTTAGGGTTAAGCATGAAGACAAGAATGGTTAGCAAAGTCAAAGCTTCATGAAGCTTCAACATAAAACAAATAAAGCCACCATTCTTATCTTAATCCATTTCAAATAAATAAATAAACAAATAAATAAATAAATGAATATGCAAAACCCTAATTATCAAATTAACCATGGATTAATTCTATACACTTAACTAAATGATCAAGTATCATCAAACATGATACAAAAATGTGCACGAAAGCATATCACATATACAATGTGCATCAAGTGAGAAAAATCCGTTTAAAGTGAACCAATACTAGTTAATGCAAAGTAATATATCAAATATATAATTATACATTAAATCATTAAATCAACACTTGATTCAATGATCCGGTCATGTCGCACATGACCGACTAGTATCCAATGTATCGGCTTATCGAATCGATCTTCGATTCGATAACTAGGTTATATCGAATATAACCATTCGATACATATATCGCGAGAATGGAATACGGTATCACATACACGCATTATTCTCGGTCCTGCACATATCTCATATGCGCTCCTATTTCGTTTCGCTTGAGCCAGGAAACCTCTGTGTAGGACTCTAAAGACTCGTCAATACGCCGGTAGCAAATGATGATCATATCAAACACCCACAAGCCGCAAGCGGTCTGCTAAACGTAACGGCCACCCAGGTATTGAGCGATCAGAAGATCGATGAGCTAGCCCGCTCACACTCCTGCAAATCCGACCAGTAACACTTACCATACAGTCCGGTTTCTTCGTCTGATATGTCGCATATCAAGTCTAGGGGTGGTAAACGTCAGACCCCAATAACCCGATAAGTCGTGCCGATGTGAGGCTCATAACGGGTCGAGAAACTACTGGAAACACTTACCAGCAAATCTCTGATCAGCCCTGGCCAGGGACTTCCCTGCTATGGCCAATCGAGCACTGCGCAACATCAACCCCCAATACCGGGAGAGACGAACCCCTCCTATCGCTCATTGCCTCCATGTGACTTGGGACTTTGCCCAAAGACCACCGTTTTGCACGCCCTCATGGACGTGGTAAGGTGGAGATCAAAGCACAGTGGGAATCACACAAGACTCTATGACGATCTCGGGTCTACAGACTAACCTGTACAAGTGTCACCTGAGAACTGCCATCTGACGTGAGGTATAATACCATCTGGGAGTTCTCGGCGAGTCCGTCCAGTGTACCCAGTCTCCACTGAGCACCCGTACATCATCTCTGATGTCAAACACCAATGGATATGGGATCATCCATCGCCCATCTCATGGGTCGAGAAGCGTATACGCTAGTCTACACTGGTATATCGATGCCCCGTCTCGATACACCCACGACTAGGGACCTTGAAGGATGTACTTATGGACTACCATGTCCCCACTAGTATGATCTGCATCATAGTCCAGGTAGTCAAGTACAAATCCTAAGGGCTTTACCAACATGTAACTATAAGACAGTATAAAGAGACTAGTGTACATGTTAAGATAAAGAGCAACCAGATAGCATACTATCATGTCGAGCAAGAAAGTCATCTCTATATATGTCCAAGCATCCAATATAATATACATCATCTGTACAATACTGGCCTCTAGGGCATACATACAACTAACAGAAGGCACACTTCGAGAATTTAGCAAACAGCTGGTTCTCTCTCAATGTCTGCAACGCAATCCTCAAATGCTACTCATGCTCCTCATGACTCTTGGAATAAGCCAGAATGCCATCAATACTGGTCGAAGAACGGCCTGAAAATCCTGTTCATCAAATCCATGAACGCCGCAGGGGCATTGGTGAGTCCGAACGACATCACCAAAAACTCATAATGCCCGTCGCACATTCGAAAAGCAGTCTTCGGAACATCATCATTCCAAACCCGCAACTGATGGTAACCTGATCTCAGATCAATCTTAGAAAAATGTCCCGCACCTTGGAGCTGATCAAACAAATCATCAATGCGTGGTAAAGGATACCTATTCCGCACCGTCATTCGGTTCAATTGATGATAATCAATGCACAACCTCAAACTTCCGTCCTTCTTCTTGACGAATAGTACATGAGCTCTCCAAGGCGAAACACTCGGACGTACAAGTCCCCCATCAAGCAACTCTTGCAGCTGATCCTTAAGCTCCCTAAGCTCCGCCGGGGCCATCCGGTAAGGCGGTATAGAAATAGGTCCCATGCTGGGAATCAGATCAATGCAAAACTCTATCTCATGCTCTGGCGGCAATCCAAACAACTCATCCGGAAAGACGTCAGGAAACTCTCTCACGATAGGAACCCGGTCCAACGAATCTATGGTGGCTCCGGTATCACGTATGAAGGCTAAGAATCCCCGACATCCCCTACTCAAAAGCCGACTAGCACAAAAGGAAAAAATCAAACTGTGAGGGGTGGCACCACGGTCCCCATGCACAACAAGAACAGACTAGCTGGGAAAACAAAACCTAACTGTCTTCTCGCGGCAGTCTACGGACGCATAGCACATAGCTAACCGGTCCATACCCAGGAGAACGTCGAAGTCCAACATCTCAAGAAGGATCAAGTCGACGGACAACTTTCTATCTCCAATCCGAACAGCACACGACCGAAACACGTATAGGGCAACAAACGACTCGCCAACAGGGGTGGTCACAACAAGAGGCAAACACGACTCTCGACAAAATCTCGGTACAGAGTGTATTGAAACATACGAGAGCGTAGATCCCGGATCAAACAACACGTATGCATCAAAAGAACATACTAAAAGAGTACCTGAAACCACTGCATTGGATGCCTGCGCGTCCTGATGAGTCAAATTGAATACTCATGCCTGCCCTCTACCTGCAATTGGCTGTCCTCCTCCTATGCCACCCTATCCTCTCTGAACAAACTCTCCACGACCATGACCTCTCTGAGCATAAATCTGACGCGGAGCAACAACAGGCGCAAAAGGCAACTCTCTCTGAGGTGGAGAAGATGGTAAGGTGACGTGCGATACGGCTGCCTCGTCTTCACATGGCTCAGTACAATTTCGAACACGATGATAGAAACTCCCGCACTGGAAACATCCAGACGCCAGCCGCTGGACTGTTGGATATATGTATGCCCTAGAGGCCATTATATGATAGTGGATGTATTTATACATGTATATATATATTCAGTGTACATTCTTGCTCGACATGATAATATGCTATCTGGTTCTTCTTTATCTGACATGTTGATTTGATCATGCTTTTATTCATTCACACATGTTGATAAAGCCCTGAGGATATAGGCTTGACTACTGTGATTATGATGGAGATCATACTAGTGGGACATCTGTAGTTTGTAAGCATATCCTGAAATGTCCCTAGTCGTAGGTATATCGAGACGGGGCATCGATATACCTAAGTAGATTAGCGTATATGATACTAAACCCATATAATGGGCGATGGATGTTCCAACATTCATCGATGTTTGACATCGAGATCGTATACGGGTGCTCAGTGGTGACTGGGTACACTGGACGGACTCACCGAGAACTCCTATATGGAATTATATCTATCGTCGGAAAGCAGTTCTCAGGTGACACTAGTGCAGGTTAGTCTGTAGACCCGAGATCGTCATAGAGCCTTGTGTGTTCTCCCATTGTACTTTGATTACCACCCTACCACGGCTCTACTGAGTCGTGCAAACAGGTGGCCGTTGGGTACAGTCCCGAGACACATGAAAGCGATGAGCGATAGGAGGGGTTTCGTCTCTCCCGGTATTGGGAGTTGATGCTGTGTTGTGCTCGACTGGCTATATCAGTAAGTCCCTGGCCAGGGCTGTTGAGATTTACTGATAAGTGTTACCAGTAGTTTCTCGATCTGTTATAGACCATTCATCGGCACGACTTATTGAGTTATTGGGGTCGACGTTTCCATCCCTAGACTTGATATGCAGCATATCTGACGAAGAGACTTGACTGTACGGTAGTGTTGCCGGTTGGATCGACGGGAGTTGTAACAGGTTCGCTTGTTTTCTTCTGATCGCTCAATACCCGTGTGGCCATTACGTTTAACTGACCGCTTGGGGCTTGGGAGTGCTTGATATGATCATCACCCACTGCCGGCGTATTGACGAGTCTTAGAGTCCCACAAAGGAGTTGCCTAGTCCAGGAGAAACGATGTGGTGCGCATATGAGATATGCGCGTGGACCCGGTTAAAATGCATGTATGAGATACCGTATATTAATCAGGCGGTTTGCTTTTGGTCGGGTCGTATGTGATATGATCGGGTTGCTAAATCAAGTGTTGATTTATCATTGACTATTAGGTTCTCACTAGAAATCCTTTCTTATCTTTTTTGTTGTATGCATGCATGTATGCATTCATTCTTATTCATGCACATATGGATGTGCATGCATACATACATGCATACATCATTCTATCATGGTTGTTGATATAGTGGATGATGGCAATATAAGACTCACACCCTTTATAAAATATATGGATATTATTTTTGGAAAAGAAAAATGAAAAAGGAAATTGTTTCATGGTTGAATATTTTATTCTTTTATTAACCCTTTTGTTTAACCATGATTTAATTTCTATGGTCATTTTTGTTCCAAACTAAAATATCTAGATAATTTATAACCTTGGTTAAGAATGAGAGATAGAAAATATATATATTCTCTTTTCTCATTTTTATTTTAGAAGCTTATCATTATCTTGAGTTTCATAAGCTATCATCTTCTTCCTCCTTTCTTTCTTGCTCTCTAGTTCTCTCAAGTGAGCAAAAGAGTTACCAAGTTAGGATTTTGAAGTGAGAAAATCAACCACAACACTATTCTACACTGGTCTTGCCCATTAGTGGCTTCCATTTCTTCTCTTGATTTTGTGAAGCTTCAAGCTTGGACAAAGAGGACTTTGGGTGGATCGTCGTAGACCTAGAGCATCTCAAGTAGCCAAGAAGTCTAACGTAGGGAGCTACAAAGGTTGTACTCTCAAAACCCTAGCTTTTTCTACTTATGTTTGTGTTAAAGTTAAGTTGCCCTAAATTTTCTAGCATGATCCTTTAGAATGTTTCTTTAGCACCATAAAAATTTAAATATGGCATGTGTGTTGCCTCCAAACCCTAGTAGTGGTGCTGTAGGAAACCCTTCATGGTATCAGAACCAAGCTAGAACTTTAGGCGACGCTTAGGCGAAGTTAAAAGTCCGATCGAACCAAAAAAAATATGCATTTTAACCCTTCTCTGTACATTTTTTCTAAACTGTGTTTTTTCAGATTTAAAAATACTTAAAAAATTCAGTAGGGAAATCTAAGCAATGCTGTAAAAAACGAAGCAATAAGTCGTATCTATCGCCGCGGAATCGCGGCCAGACCTTGCTTGGGCCGCGGATCCACGGCCGTACAGAAGAGATATGGCCTCGTTTTTATACAGTAATGTTAGTATCTGCTTGTACATATTTTTGGGTATTTTTAATCTGACTCAAGTGTTGAGTGTTCTGGGGATTGTTTTGGATTCATTGATTCGATCGGAATATTTAATTTCGTTCTGTTTTTGGGTAATTTAGAAAGTATTAAAATGTTCGAACGGATATCATTAACTCACTTTTTCCCGGCACGAAAAATTTTCAAGTGTTGAATTTTTTCTCGAGTTTAAATCTTTCGGAAATACGTGCAAGTAACGTGGTGGACCCTCTAGAAGAACACAAATCTTAACTTGATTATGTGACCGTCTGAACTGCCTTTGAACCTTAGGGTTTGGGGCAGTACGGCGTGCCACATTTGAGGCGTTGGCTTGACCCTTCTACGGCTGGACCGCTGCTACTGTGACATGTTCCAGGATTTTTGAACTCCGCTCAAGTATTCAGCCATTAAGGAAATCTTGGGTATTTGATTATTCGATCAGAAAGTTTAATACTGTCTATTTATCTGGAATGTGATACATTATGTGGAATTCATATAGTTAGGCATGAAATGCGAAGTATGTGACATTTCGGATTTGCGATGCCTAAAGTGATTGTGCATTCCAAATGTTGTAGTTTTACACTTTCTTTTCTGTGACCGTAAGTGTAGTATGTCGAATATCGCCGGTTTCGTTGCTATACATCAACGACAATCGGGTTATGCATACTTACTTACGTTGATGATATATGATATTATGTGTTGCTGGGATATGATGTGCAGGATTGTCGCGATTGAATAGCCAGGGGTTTTTATGTGAGATGAGAGTTTTCTTTTCATTCATGTAAAATTCAAATGTAATGTAATATTCTTTTATTTGGGGCACTTTCGGGTTGAGGTTGATGCCACCAGTATTGTATATTATTTACTTTTCCGCATTAGGATAGACCCAAGGAGGGGAGCACAAGTGACCGGGTTCTGGGGTTCAGTGGGAGGCCATCTCGAGGAGTCGAGACCGGGTCTCCTAAACTCAAGAATTGGTAGGGTCGCTTGCCGCTCTCGTAGGGTCTAGGGGTGTGGGCTTGGCTATTCATCGCTACTGTGGAATCCGTATTTTCTATTGTTGGCTAAATACTAAATACGGGCGTCTTAGTATATCCCACATTATATCTATGTTTCTGCTGCCTGTATACTGTGATGTGATATCTGAGACAAATGATATATTATATATGAGATATATAGTAGACGTTGCTTATGTTTTACACCCGCGCTAGTCCCGTCCCGGTATGCCGTTAGTTAAGTAACCTAACGGTACATAATGGAACATTGCGGCGAATGCGTATGGCATAAGCGTACGCTGTATTTTCGTTTCTTTTCTGTGGTTGGCTTAAGGACTTAAATGATGGGGTTACATTAATATGATTAATGTAAAGAAAATAAACCTAAAAAGATGTTGTAGAATCAGATTTGAAAACCACTCGGCTCTTTATGAAAAAGCTATATTTCAAAACTGCGGAGCTCAAGCCACTCCTTTTGAAAACCATTTGATTCTACGACGATATCAAGTTCAAAGCGTTAAAGATTTTCTTAAAAATCATCCGCAACGCTCTATCAGTTTAGGAAGTAGAGTACTCAGTATTCGTGCTACGTTTGTTGACTATAGTTAAGGCGTAGTGTATGGTAACTAAGTGATGTCTTCCTACACTGCATATGATGCAGATTAATTAGGACATTCATGTGACTTTGTTGACCATAGTTAACGGTCATGTGAGTGGGTCTAATTAATCAAGAAATGACGGGTAGAACTTGACTAGTACTTATGATTTGTTGACCATAGTTAAGGTCATAGGTACTAGGGGTAAAAACCACATCGGGAATTTCAATAGTTGAAATTTGCAATGAGATTGCATACCTTCCATATGTTGGTTGGATCCCGATCCTACTATGGGCAATAGTTGCTCCCAGGAGAGTTTTGCAGTTTATAATTAACTAACCCATTAGGTTTCTAGAAAGATGTTAACGGGGCTACGCCTCTAGGAAGATGAGGTTTACTTTAATTAGGTCCGTGCGAAAGCACGGGGAACCTCCCTCAAGTACCGACACTGGCATGGCTGAACGGTTAGCGAAGTTGTAGACTGTAATTAATCCTGGCTAGTTTTCTTTTTATGGTTTGAAAGAAAAACTTGATTAAAGCAGTGGGAGACATCGATTAGATAAGATAATAACCAATTTGATCTTTGCAAGAGCTTTCGCTGAGTGTATTCTTTTCTCTCTCTTAATGGCAGATACCAATGACAGGACTCAAGCTTCTACTAGATAAAAATAAACTGAATGGGACCAATTATAAAGACTGCCTGAGGAATCTGAACATTGCCTTGACTTATGATAAGGAGTCATATGTCCTCACGGCTTCATCCCCGCCCGTCCCAGGTCCAAAATCCTCAGTTGCGGATATTGAAGTCCGCAAGACATGGGACGCTGACTGTGCTATGGCCAAATGCCTCGCGCTTGCATGGATGGATAACACACATCAGAAGCAGCACGAGAATATGGGCATTCACGCCATATTCCTCCATACAAAGGAGTTGTATGGAGAGCAATCCCGCGTATTACGATACGAAACATCAAAGAAACTGTCTCAGATGCGTATGGCCCCTGGCACACCAGTAGGAGACCATGTTCTGAAGATGATAGCTCTCATAGAAGAGCTTGAGGACCTTGGATGGATGATGGACAATGAAAAATATACGGATATTATTCTACAGCCCTCCCCTCCACCTTTGCTCAATTTATTGTAAACTTCAACATGCACAACATGGAGATGGAACTACCTGAACTCCTTAATATGTTAAGGAGTGCAGAGAGCACACTGAAATCAGTGAAAACTCCCGTTTTGAGTGTTGGGCAATCTTCCTCTTCTCGCCCAAAGGCTAAAGCCAAGGGAAATATGAAGAAGAAGCCCACCAAGCCTAGGGGTGGAGTTAAAAAGGTTAAGGGGAAGGACAAGTCCAAAGCTGGAGAATCGAGGAAAGGCGAATGTTATCACTGCCACAAAATAGGACATTGGAAGTGCAACTGCACATAGTACTTAAATCTCGAGAAGAAGCATGGGGATGCTTCCGCTTCACGTGTGTTTGTGACAGAAAACTGTTTTTTTAATAAACTCTGCTTCCTGGGTATTAGATACCGATTCAGGTTCTCACATTTACAATTCTATGCAGGGGCTGAGAAATAGCAAGGTTTTGAAGTCAGGTGACCATACTCTCCGCGTTGGAAATGGTTCCAATGTACATACAGTCGCAGTGGGAGAGTATCATTTGGGGTTGCCGTCTGGGTGTATATTGGTTTTGAACCCATGTTATTTTGTACCAAGTATGCTTTGTAATATAATATCTGTTTCTTTGTTAGACAATGATGGATATAATTTTGTATTGCAGAACAATGTTATGAACATTCACCGGAATCAAATGTTAGTTTGGTATGGTACGCTTAATAACGGGATATACGTCCTAAATCAACACACAGTTTTCAGCATACAACACACTAGTAAAAGAAAACTTCTAGAAATAAATGAAGCTTTTCTTAGGCACTGTAGACTTGGTCATATTAACGAAACAAGACTAAACAAGTTACACAAAGATGGATATTTAAACTCTTTTGAATATAAACCTTATGCGACTTGCCAGTCTTGTATCAAGTGTAAAATGACCAAAACTCCGTTTACCGGACACGGAGAAAGAGCTACCGAGCTCCTAGGACTCATACATAGTGATGTATGTGGGTTAATGTCTACACAGGTTAGAGGCGGTTTTTCGTACTCCATTACTTTCACTGACGATTTCTCAAGATTCGGTCATGTATTTTTATTAAAGCACAAATCCGAAGCTTTCGAGAAATTCACTGAATATAAACTCGAAGTAGAAAAACAAACCGGCTTGAGCATCAAAATGCTTCGATCAGATCGAGGTGGGGAGTACCTCAGTACAGAATTTGCAAACTTCCTAAAAGAGAATGGGATTCTCTCTCAGCTCACTCCTCCTTACACACCACAGCACAACGGTTTTTCTGAACGACGGAATCAGACCCTATTAGATATGGTCCGTTCCATGATGAGTGATGCTGAGTTACCTGTCTCATTTTGGGGGCTTGCATTGGAAACTGCAGCGTTTCTACTGAACAGGGATCCAACCAAAATCATGTCTACCACACCATATGAGATATGGCATGGGAAGAGACCATCTCTTAAGAGAATTAAGATTTGGGGTTGCCCGGCCTATGTTAAAAAGCAGAATTCGGACAAACTCGAGACACGGTCGGTCATGTGTAACTTTGTGGGATATCCAAGGAATTCTTATGGATATCTATTCTACCACAAGGAGGAACAAAAGGTGTTTATTTCTCAGTATGCCACATTCTTAGAAAAAGTGTTTTTCACAGATAAAGATGATGGCAATGTGGTGGATCTAGAAGAGGTTCTAGAGACACAAACTACAAATGACGACTTGGTTGAACCGGCAGTTGCAATAGAAACCGAGGAACCTCGGCCACTCCATAGGTCTGGTAGGACTTCTCGCCCACCGGAGAGGTACTACGGTTTCCTCATTGATGGTGACAGAGAAGACTGCATCATGGAGGATGATGATCCTACCAGTTTTCAGCAAGCTATCACGAGTGGAGACTCTGTGAAGTGGCTGAATACCATGAGATCCGAAATGGAGTCTATATACACCAACAAAGTATGGACTTTGGATGTTGTACCCCCTGGAGTAAAACCTGTGGGGTGCGAATGGATCTTTAAAAGAAAGATTGGTGTAGATGGGCAGGTAGAGACCTATAAGGAAAGACTTGTGGCGAAGGGTTTTCGTCAAAGACCAGGTTTGGACTATGACGAGACTTTTTCGCCCGTAGCCATGCTTAAATCTATTCGGATCCTACTTGCTATTTCTGCTCACTACGACTATGAAATCTGTAGATGGATGTTAAAACGACATTTCTAAATGGGGATTTAGAAGAATTCGTTTATATGGATCAGCCGGAGGGCTTCATGGACAGTGGGAGCAGCGGGAAAGCATGTAGATCTCTTAAATCAATATATGGGTTAAAGCAGGCATCACGGAGTTGGAACATCTGTTTCGATGATGTTATCAAAGTGTTTGATTTCATCAAAAATCCAGATGAACCTTATGTTTATAAGAAGGCTATAGGGAGAGCTGTCACATTCCTCGTATTGTACGTGGATGACATTCTTCTGATAGGAAATGATATTCCTATGCTACAGTCGGTCAAATCTTTCTTATCACTAAGGTTCTCCATGAAGGACCTGGGTGATGCCACATACATTCTGGGCATTAGGATCTATAGGGATAGATCCAAGAGGTTATTGGGATTGTCCCAAACCAGGTACATCAACACCATCCTAAAAAGGTTTAGTATGGAAGACTCCAAGCGGGGTGCCTTACCCGCTTGCCATGGGGTCACTCTCTCTAAGGACTCTTGCTCAAAGACCGATGAAGAGAGAGCTCGCATGAGCATTATATCCTATGCTTCGGTAGTAGGATCTATAATGTATGCGATATTATGTACACGCCCAGATGTAGCTTATGCACTTAGTGTTGTAAGCAGGTATCAATCCAACCCAGGGGAGAATCACTGGATAGATGTGAAGAACATTCTTAAGTACATGCGAAGGACTAATGAATTGTTCTTGTTGTATGGTAATGGAGATCTCCAAATGGAGGCCTTTACCGATTTTAGCTTCCAGAGCGATAAGGAAGACAACAAATCTGTCTCAGGGTTTGTATTTACCCTCAATGGAGGGGCGGTAAGTTGAAAGAGTTCCAAACAGGATACCGTTGCAGACTCTACGATGGAGGCTGAGTACGTTGCTGTGAATGATGCCGCCAAGGAAGCTGTCTGGATGAAGAAGTTCGTCTCGGAGCTAGGAGTAGTTCCAACCATTATTGATCCAATACCATTGTATTGTGATAATAATGGGGATATGGTGTTAGCCAAGGAGCCCAGGTCCCATCAGCGGTCCAGACACATCATGAGGCATTTTCATTTGAGATTGTAGATCGCCGCGAGATCGAGATTAGGAGAGTATACACAAAGAATAACACCGCGGATCTATTCACCAAGGCCCTCCCTCAGCCGCAACATATGCGACTTTTTGAGATGTTGGGTATGAGATACGCCAATAACTGGCCTTAGTGCAAGTGGGAGATTGTTGGATATATGTATGCCCTAGAGGCCATTATATGATATTGGATGTATTTATACATGTATATATATATATATATTCAGTATACATTCTTGCTCAATCTGATAGTATGCTATCTGGTTCTTCTTTATCTGACATGTTGATTTGATCATGCTTTTATTCATTCACACATGTTGATAAAGCCCTGAGGATATAGGAATGACTACTGTGATTATGATGGAGATCATACTAGTGGGACATCTGTAGTTTATAAGCATATCCTAAAATGTCCCTAATCGTAGGTATATCGAGACGGGGCATCGATATAACAGAGTAGACTAGCGTATATGATACTAGACCCATATGATGGGCGATGGATGTTCCCACATTCATCGATGTTTGACATCGTGATCGTATACGGGTGCTCAGTGGTGACTGGGTACACTGGACGGACTCACCGAGAACTCCTATATGGATTTATATCTATCGTCGGAAAGCAGTTCTCAGGTGACACTGGTGCAGGTTAGTCTGTAGACCCGAGATCGTCATAGAGTCTTGTGTGTTCTCCCACTGTACTTTAATTACCACCCTACCACGGCTCTACAGAGTCGTGCAAACAGGTGGCCGTTGGGTACAGTCCCGAGACACATGAAGGCGATGAGCGATAGGAGGGGTTTCGTCTCTCCGTATTGGGTGTTGATGTTGTGCTGTGCTCGACTGGCTATATCAGTAAGTCCCTGGTCAGGGCTGTTGAGATTTACTGATAAGTGTTATCAGTAGTTTCTCGATATGTTATAGACCATTCATCGGCCCGACTTATTGAGTTATTGGGGTCGACGTTACCATCCCTAGACTTGATATGCAGCATATCTGACAAAGAGACCGGACTGTACGGTAGTGTTGCCGGTTGGCTCGACGGGAGTTGTAACAGGTTCGCTTGTTTTCTTCTGATCGCTCAATACCCGGGTGGCCGTTACGTTTAGCTGACCGGTTGCGGCTTGGGGGTGTTTGATATGATCATCACCCACTGCCGGCGTATTGACGAGTCTTAGAGTCCCACAATGGAGTTGCCTAGTCCAGGTGAAATGATGTGGTGCGCATATGAGATATGCGCGTGGATCCGGTTAAAATGCGTGTATGAGATATTGTATATTAATCGGGCGGTTTGCTTTTGGTCGGGTCGTATGTGATATGACCGGGTTGCTAAATCAAGTGTTGATTTATCGTTGACCATTAGTTTCTCACTAGAAATCCTTTCTTGTCTTTTTTGTTGTATGCAAGCATGTATGCATTCATTCTTATTCATGCACATATCGATGTGCATGCACACATACATGCATACATCATTCTATTATGGTTGTTGATATACTGGATGATGGCAATATAAGGCTCACACCCTTTATAAAATATATGGATATTATTTTTGAAAAAAAAAATTAAAAAGGAAATTGTTTCATGGTTGAATATTTTATTCTTTCATTAACCCTTTTGTTTAACCAAGATTTAATTTCTATGGTCATTTTTGTTCCAAACTAAAATATCTAGATATTTTATAACCTTGGTTAAGAATGAGCGATAGAAAATATATATATACTCTTTTCTCATTTTTATTTTAGAAGCTTATCATTATCTTGAGTTTCATAAGCCATCATCTTCTTTCTCCTTTCTCTCTTGCTCTCTAGTTCTCTCAAGTGAGCAAAAGAGTTACCAAGTTAAGATTTTGAAGTGAGAAAACCAACCACAACACGATTCTACACTAGTCTTGCCCATTAGTGTAGAGTGTTAGCTTCCATTTCTTCTCTTGATCTTGTGAAGCTTCAAGCTTGGACAAAGAGGACTCCGGGTGGATCGTCATGGACCTAGAGGATCTCAAGCGGACCTTTTTCCAACATTCAAGTAGCCAAGGAGTCTAGCGTAGGGAGCTACAAAGGTTGTACTCTCAAAACCCTAGCTTTTTCTACTTATGTTTGTGTTAAAGTTAAGTTGCCCTAAATTTTCTAGCATGATCCTTTAGAATGTTTCTTTAGCACCATAAAAATTTAAATATGGCATGTGTGTTGCCTCCAAACCTAGTAGTGGTGCTGTAGGAAACCCTTCATGGACCTGTGGGTAGGTGCTATATAACTGACCTCGCCTCAAACCTCTACCATCATCACCGCCTGGAGGGGGTCTATCGCGGCGCCTACCCACCTGCCTCTGGGCACACATATTAGTAACACCCTCTTCGGTCCCGGAACTACCGAAGTCTCGGAAAGACGCTCCTCGACTAATAGGGTTGCATCCACTGCTGCTGCATATATATCACAATGCTGGGCACTAATAGCGAGGAACAACTGGGTAAGCGAACAAACCTCTTCATCTGCATCTCCTCAGTTGCTACCAAATACGGAGCATACACAGATAGCTCATTAAACTGCACATCGTACTCTACCACCGTCATACGGAGTCTGGCGTAACGACTCGAAATTGCGCGCTCGAGCATCCCTGACGCTTTGTGGAAGGAAACGGGCAAGAAACACCGTCACGAACTCATACCAGGTCATAGGAGAAAGACCTGGGGCTCTACCCCTCTCTAAGGACTCGCACTACTTCTGGGCAAGACCTTCCAGGCGGAAACTCGCGAACTCTACCTATCTCACGTCGGAGCATCTCAGCGAACGATATATCCTGGCCATCTGATCGATAAATGACTGTGGATCCTCCGCTGCATCAGTGCCTGTGAAAACCTGAGGCTTCAACCTCATGAACTCAGATAATGATACTGTGATCACCTCCGTAACTGCTGGTGCAACTTCCTGAATAGTAGAGACCATCGCGGTCCCCACAACAAGGGGGACAACCTCCTGTCACTGCGCTCGGCTGGCCTCAACTAACGACCCCATCATCTGGCGCAAATCCTGTATACCGGCCTTTAGCCTAGTAATACGATCAAGCGAAGGTGGATCAATCTGCTCCTATACAACGGGCGTACCGCCTTGGTCAGTCCTCGTATCAAACGAGCCAACTCTGACCTCGGTTCTCGCGGTCGCTCTCTGTGCCCTCATAGTCTTCGGCGGCATAATGGATAGAAATGAAAACAAGATTCGATAAGAAATCGGAAATCGAATCGCAAGGATGTATATAATCACGGAAGGAATTTCAACCAACAAGTCCTAAGGTCACTTAGGAGGAGTACCGTGTCGTAAGTATGCCGCGGAACATACACACGCTACGCCACTCTGCTTAAGCTACCTACTCCATCATACCAAGGTCATCCTACACTCCGAAAGGTAAAACCTAGCGCTCTGATACCGAATTTGTCATGATCCAAAATTTGGCACAAAACCGACACTTAAACCGCGCGACGTCTACTGGAGTATCGCAATTTAAGTAAGCCGAAACCCAGAAATCTAAACCATCAAAAGTAGTAAGTGATAATAACATTTGTTAAGAAAATTTGGAAATCTCAAGTAAAATCTTTAAAGTTTAAACTATTTTCATAAAAATTTCAGCATCACCTCCTTTGTAAAATCTAGCCCCGAAACGGGTACAAATATAAGATATAAGTAAAGCAACATATGATATAAATAAAACATCCCCAAACGGGAGCAATCACGCCCAACGGCGGAACAACCACCACAAGACTAATATACGACGCCATAGCGAAGAAATGGACAGTATAGTGAAAACAACATAAAAGATAAAACTGCATAATAAAAGTCGGCTCATACGAGCTCGACACCAGAGTCACAAAATAATATACAATATCGTCCTCACAACTGGTCTCTAAGTCAATACATAAATGGTAGATGCAGAGTACTAGATACAATAAGATGTACAATGAAATATAAAGTCAGTTAAGCGCAACCCACCTACAGCAAACGGCTAATGGCCAACCGTAGCGGTATCCGCTGCCAAAAAGATACAATAGATAGCCCCTGCCGCGACTACTCTGAGGATCAACCTGCAAAACACTGTGGCACAACGGGGGTAAATTGCCAACTCGTGAATAGTAAATAACATCATACAGGTAATCACAGGTATGCACGTACTGCGATACCCTATCACATGTAATCTGATAGTATCAATATGGTAATCTGGGTATGCAACAATCATGAAAGGTGCTCTATCAGGTACAAAAAGTACATGATGCAATGCATATCAATAAATGCAGAGTATGGGATAAAACATATCATCCTCACGAATCATCATCGTGGGAAAACCCGAAGTCCATCAATACACCCCAAATCCCAATACCTCAGGCGCCGTCACCCTGATCGGCCCTCATATCCTGTAAATCTCATGGAACCTGAGTGCCCAACATCAGCCCTCGAAAACATCATGAAATACTCATGTCCAGCATCGACACGCAAATCCACACATATTGGGCTCCGTCAGTCCGGATCGGCCCTCGGGCTCCGGCAGTACGGGTCGGCCCATATCCATCTCTCGACTCTGGTCGGTATCCTCCGGATAACCGCCAGGTCCAACCAATCACCGGTAGGTAGTAGTCCCTCTGCCAGGCTCATCGTCATCCTCACGAAATCTCTCTCTTTCCCCGGGGTACCATACAGGGTCCACCATGAACCCGCAGACGGATCATCCGCCTCCTCGAATCAGGTTTCTATCATATGTCTCCGAACCGAGAAAATACATGGTGGACGCACTGAAATATCATATAAAGAGAACCGGGTTTTCAAAACAATGCATACTTTCTTGAAATAATACCACGGTTCTCTAATCCATAAAATCACATGAAATCCGTATCTCAATGCGTAAATCCATGCAATATGATATATACAACATAAAACCGTAATATGAGCATATCAAGGGAAAACCGCTCTTTAAAGTGAATCCAGTTTTTAAATGTATCATGCGGTTCCCATTTTCCCCAAAATCAAATCCAACATCATATAAAGGTGTACATGTAGCTATGTATTCACGATGTATCTCATGTGCGCAATAAAACAATAATCCATGTGTCAATATCAATAACAAGTACAATACAACACGTGTGTTTAGGTTGTGAGTGTCATGGCAATTATCGACGGTGTGGGTGTAGCATACAATTTAGTGCTCGTGCAACATGAACCGTCAGTAATGGTGCAGTGTCCACTAGGTACTAGGTCAAGGAACAACAAGTAATGGTATGTATGATACTCATGCACAATTAACATATATGAATATAAACATGCGGCTATAATATCCTATCAAGCCCAGACGCATAACGCCATACGGGCGATTTCCCCGTAGATGTTAAATCTACTCACCGTGATCTCGAGCTAAGTATATATGACCACTTGCTTCCCCTTCTTTGCAGCGTCCGAAGCCCCCGCCTGCGATCCTATTAACACAAAACATAGCAAGTGCAACTCAGAATCGACCAATAATACATACAATTACGTTCAAATCGACGCACCGACTCCAACACCTTCAAAAGTGTTCGCTTAAAGGCTAACGTGTGTGGCAACACTACTAGAACAAACCCTACATTCAGAAATCACGAGAAGCAAAGAAACTAAGTCGGACACTGTATCGCGTGTCGACGTAACACTAAAAACTAGCTAATTGATCCCAGATTATACCCAGTGTAAAAACATAAAAATCTTGCAGTACCAAACATCTTTAAAACACTGCAGACAGCTACCCTAAAAACTACAACCCCCCAGGTCCTCGTACGGCCGAGCTCGCCGGATTTGTCCCTGATGTCCCTGTCCAAACAGTGTCGTGTGGGGTCAGGGTCTCATGTGTACACTCAAGGTCTCTAGCACTACACTACTACACTGCTTGTTTTCACAGTGAACACTCGGGGTCACAGCAGGTTACAGATATCCTAAAACGATACTAAAATACGATATCGTGCACAAAACTGTACTTTTAGTGTTCTAAACTGAAACTACAAAGAAACACTACAAAAATAAACTCCTAATTAACAGTTTAGAGTCACTACCTTCCCAAACTTGCCCAAAACCCTAGCTTTCCATGCTTCAAGTGGTCCTAGTGGCTTGGTTTGACTTTGTGAAGGGTTTTGGTGAGGTCAAATGGAGATTTTGTTTGAGTTTGTGAGGATAGGGTTAGGGTTTCAGTTGAGAGAGTGAGGGAGTTAGTGAGGTGATGGAAAATATGAGAAGGAGAAAACAAATGAGAGTGAAAGTGAGGAGATGAGGGTGTATGCATGAGGGTGAGGGGTTTGGGAATGAGGGGTGAGTTTAGAGAAGCCATGCTTGCCATGCCTCATGATGCCCTCTCTGTCTCTCTTTTCCTCTCTCTCATGTCAACATAATATAAAATCCCTTTTTAATTTAAAATTTGAAAACTAATTAATTTAAATAATACATAAGACTTAATTAGAATGGGGTTAAAGTGCCATGGCTACTTAAGCATGGTTAACCCCGCAATTAACCATAGGTTAACATGCACATGTATGCAAGCCCGAAATAAATATTAATAAAATATTTATTAATTATAAAATATTTGAAAACTATTTTGGTAAACTTTTTACTAAAAAATCCGCATTATCGCTTAATTAACACTAATCGCGTCCTAAGGTGTTACAATTTAATAGGTATGCAGCTTCTCAAGTGCATAACTCCAAAAGGAAACAGGCAACTCAGCAGTACTCATCATAGAGTGCACCATATCTAATAGGATGCGGTTCCACTGCCCCGATACACCGTTGTGCTATGGTGTACACGAAGGAGTAAACTGAGAGAGAATCACATTCTCTTTTTAGAAAACCCAGGAACTTTATGCTTAAGTATTTCCATCTCCGATCAGATCGAATAATACTTTTACCCGTCTGGTTCTCAACTTCAAACTTATATTCCTTGAATTTCTTAAAAGTTTCAGACTTGTGTTTCAACAGGAACATATGTGCGAATCTTGAGAGATGGTCAGTGAATATAATGAAGTGCGAGGGACCAACCCTGGCATTTGTAGACATAGGACCGTATACATCACCATGTATCAGTCCCAAGAGTTCAGTAACTCTTTCTATGTTACCAGTAAACGGAGTATTGGTCATTTTACCTTTAAGACAAGACTGGCAAGTATCATATGATGAAAATTCGAACGGATTCAAATATTCATCCTTATGTAACTCAGCTACTCGTGTTGCATTGATATGATCTAGTCTACAATGCCACAAGAAGGATTCGTTTTTTCTGAACTACTCCTCTTGTGTGTGTTCTATATACATTGAACTGAAGTTTGAATTAGAACATATATGCCATTACATAACGTGCCTGATCCAATCAACTCTTGAGTAAGGAAAATGTTCACAACATTATCCTACAGTACAAAATTATATCATTCTTTAAGTTAATAAAGAAACTGATGTAATGTTGTATATCAGGTTCGGTATGTAATATCATTTGTTAAGAATCAATGTATTTACCACTTAGTAATACAAGGTGATATTTTCCAACTGATTTGGCTGCAACAATTGGACCATTCTCTACACTTAGAGATATATCACCCAATCCCTGTTCTCTACCTTTCTGTAGCCCATGTAACAGATTACATATGTGGGATCCTGATCCGATAACTCATACCTAGGACGTAAAGGATACTGAGAAACAGTTCTCGGTAATGAACACACCCGAAGAAGATGCATCAACAAGCTTATTCTTCGTTTGGGTGGCGTGAGAATTCTGGTAATCCCCTATTCCCTGCTCGGACTTACAAATATTATAAATGGGAGAGGAACCAACGTTCCCCAGCTCAGTATAACAAGAGGGTTCGGTCAATACATCTATATTATTATCTTGATTAAGACGTGACATGGTCGCTACCAGGAGAGAGAGAGAGAGAAAGAGAAGAAAACACTTTGCGTATGCTCTTACAAGATTAGATTGGTTATTATTTTATCTAATCAGGATGGCTGCCACTGTTTTTATCAAATCTTCCTTCAAACCCTAAAAGGTAAGACTAGCCGGGATTAATTACACCTTACAAGTTCGCCAATCTTTAGGCCAGGCCAGTGTCGGTACTTTGAGGGAGGTTCCTCGTGCTTTCGCACTGACCAAATTAAAATAAACCTCTTTTCCAAGGGGTGTAACCTCTTTAACACCTTTCTAGACACTTACTTTGATCGGCTAATTGTAATGTGCAAAACTCTCCCAGGAGTAACTCTTATTCGCAGTGGGTATCGCGATCCAACTATCTCATAGAAGGTATGAAATCCCATTGCAAATTTCAGCACTTGAAATTTCCGATAATATTTTGCCCCCTAGCAACTCATGACCTTGGCTATGGTCAACAAATCATAAGCGCTAGTCAAGTTCAATCCGTCATTTCATGATTGAATTAAACCCACTCGTACGACCTTTGGCTATGGTCAACAAAGTCGTACGACTACCCTAACTCAATCGCATCATATGCTGCAGATAAGCACTAATTAGCTATCGCACACTACGCCTTGCCTATGTTCAAAAAATGTAGCACAAATACTAAATAGTACTTATCTGAAATGACGGAGGGCTATGACAGATTATTAAGAAAACCTTTTGCGTAATGAACTTGATATCGTTGTAGAATCGAATGATTTGAAAAAGGATTGGTTTAAGCTCCTCCTTTTAAATAATGTGTTTTTGAAAATGAACCGAGTGGGTGTAGCATCTGCTAGCTTCTGCTAAAGAGGTCACTCCCGGTGAAGGGATTTAGGTTCTTTCCTCATCGAATGAGGTGCTGGATGTTCATCAAGGAACACCACTATGCAAAGCAAGAACTAGAGCTACCAGTTTTGAAAATTTGATTTCCACAACATCATTAGGTTTCTTTCCTTTCATTAATCTCATTAATGAAGTCCCATCAATTATGGTTCTTAAGAATCAAAGATGAAGAAACGAAAATAGAATGTACGCTTAAGCCATCCGCATTCGCCACAGTGTCCCGTTATGCACCGTTAGATTACTTAACTAACGGCATAGCGGAGCGGGACTAGCGCGGGTGCAAAACAAAGCAACGTTTATAATATATCATATATATAATAACAACATTCGTCTTATTATGTAAAGTGATCACATTACAGAATATCAGCAGCAGATGTCCACATATGAAATATTTGATATATTAGGAATTCCGTGTTTTAAATTAAACCAGTAAAAACACGGATTCCACGGTCGCGATGAATAGCCAAACCCGCATCCCTAGACCCTTACGAGAGTGGCAAGCAACCCTGCCAATTCTAGAGTTAGTAGACCCTGTCTCGACTCCTCGAGATAGTCTCCCACTGAACCCGAGAACTCGGTTACTTATGCTCTCCTCCTTGGGTCTATCCTAATGCGGAAAAGTAAATAATATACATCGATGGTGACATCATCCTCAACTTGGAAGTGCCCCAATAAAGGAATATTACATACAAGTTTTTACATGAATGAAAATGAAAACCTCTCATCTCATGCAAAACCCTCCGGCTATTTAAACACGACGATCCAATATAACATATCACGGCAACACATAACTTCACATGTCATCAACGTAAGTAAATATGCGTATCCCAATTGTCGTTGACATATAGGAACGAAACCGGTGATACACCGCATATTACACTTACGGTCGCAGAAAAGAAAGTGAAAACTATTACAAATGGAATCCGCAACCACCATAAACATCATAAACCCGAAATATCACATACTTCGAATTTCATGCCTAACCACATGAGTTCCTTAGACATCATAAACCCGGAATATCTCATATCCTGAATTTCACGCCTACATTATAAACCTCGCATTTTAGTCTCGATATTGAAAACAATTTTCAATAACAAGTCAGCAAATTCAACAAGATTCCCGACAAGTTGATCGAATGCTCGTCGGAAACTTTAGTAGACGGCCGCACCCCCGATGTCGTCGATGAAGTGCACTTAGGCGGAACACCGCAGCCGCGAGAACTCGGACGGATGCTTTAAGCAACGGGGTTCTCCTGAAGTCACTTGGTCGGGGCTATGGGGCGTGGCTATCTAGTAATGTTACCCGGCGAGTATCCGTGTACACTACATGATTGCGACCGAGTTTTGATCCATATCAAAACCCCGTGGCAACCGATCAAACGGGACTAAATTGCTAGGTTTTCAAAATTCAAATTAGTTTTCACAAAACTAAATATTGTGGATTCCAAATATTATATCACAATTCATAGATAGTTAGACGATGTTAAACATTTCAATCGAATCAACAAAAACCCAAAATTTCCCAGAGAGCTCAACACTTGAGTACAGTTAAAAAAATACCCAGAACATACCACAACACCTACGGACCAACCGTAGAAGGGCCGACCCATGCCTCACTCATAGCGTCACGGAACCGCTGCAAACCCTAGGGTATGCCCGCGGTTCCGTGATCAAAGAGTCGAGTTTTGGTATCGTTCTTCTTGAGGGTCCATAAAATTACGTGCTTGATTTTTGAATATTTTAAACTTGGAAAAATCCTAATTTTGGAAAATTTCCCAAAGAGGGGTGAAAATGGGTTTTTGATATTCGTTCGAACTTTTTAACGTCGTCAATGTTACCCGAAACGATGTTAAAATTACGACAACAAAACACTCCGAATTGCCTTTACAGAAAGATAACATCATATGCAATCTTAGTAAAAACAAACAATACCTGAAACACCAAACCCTAGAGCCTGGAGCACCAAACAAAAATGAAGCCTAAACTCCTATCCTAGACCGGCCAGGCCGGTATTTAGCAACATTTCGCAGGGTCAAATTCGGCGGATTGGGTTCGTTTTTGTCTGGTGTTAATATTACATCTCATGTAACATTCTGTAACTGTTTAAAAAATTTTAGAGGCTCTGAAAAATTCGACAGAAACTAGGGTTTTGTTTTGACTGTTTCAGAGTTGTTTCGGTTTCATAATTCTACTAATATCGTCTAATTCTCTAGCTTGGCTCTGATACCACTGCTGGCCAGGCAGCCATCCCATCAAATGCGGTCGCTGTGGCACCTACGGGTCCTTCAACAGCTACTTTTAACGTATGCCCCCTCACGAGGACTACAACCCGCCGAAACACCTTTCGTTCTCGGGACACCCTGGGGGTAAGAGCCTATGCATCGCCACACTGTCACACAGTGAGAACCCCCCATAGGTCGACATCCAATGCCTAATAGCTCTGTGTCATGACCCAAATTTAGGCACGTGACCGGCGCTTAAACCACGTAACATTAACAGGCGTACACAATTTAAGTAAGCCGAAACCCAGAAATCTAAACCACCCAAATGTGGATAAGGGGAGAAAACATAGTTAAAAATTTTCGGAAAAACTTCATGTAAAAATCTTTAAACTTAAATTTACTTTCTCAAAAATTTCGGCAGCACCTCCTTTGTAAAAACTAGCCCCGAAAATGGGTACAACATAGAATATAAATAAAGCATCCCAAATGGGAGCAAAATCACGCCCAACGGCGGAAACAACCACCACAAGCATATCTAGGATGAAATATAAATGAAAACAGCATAAGAAGGTAACACTTTATAACAAGGTCAGCTCCCCCGAGCACGACACCCAGAGTCACAAAAAAATACAACACCGATCCTCACAACTCGTCTCTAAGTCAAATACATGAAGTGGTAGATGGAGAGTACTAGATACAAAAGATAAATAATGAACATCATCGGATAACTGCAAAACCCACCTATAGCAAAGGACTACACAGCTAACCGTAGCGGTATCCGAAAAAGTAGAGATGATAAGAAGCCCTGCCGCGACTACTCTGAGGGTAAATCCTGCAAAAAACTATGGAACAACGGGTGTGAGTTGCCAACTAGTGAATAGTAAATAATATCATACTGTAATCGCAAGTATGCACGAACAACAATAATCTATCACATGCAATCTGATAGTATAAGTATAGTAATAAGGATATGCAACAATCATGATCAAGGTACTCCATCAGGTACTACAAATACATGAAGCAGTGCATATCAAATAAATCCTGAGTGTAGGATAAATAATAAACCTCATGCACAAATCATCAGCATGAAAAAATCCTAGTGTCCATGTAGGGTTAGCATAGCACCTTGTGAAGGTTTCGGCAAGCATCAATCATGCTACCTTAAAATTTTTGCGGTGCTAAACAAACCCTAACCAAGATCTTAACTAGAGAATTAGGGTTAACATGCATGTAAACAAATTTACATCTAAGAGAGAGGGATTACAACCATTGTAGTCCGTTCCTTCGCTTGATAAGCTCCGAGTAGTAGTCCCTTCGCCACGATCAATGAACTCCCGGACTGTAGAGAGGCTCCACAAGTCGAATGATCCATGCTTGCTAGAAGTTTTCCTTCTCAAAGATGATCTACCTTGAAGAATCTCAAACTCAAGCTCTCACTTCTCTAATCAAGTATTAATGAAGTGAACACCCTAATCTAAGTGGCTAGAATAGATGAGGATGATGAAGTAGGAATTTTGCCCTCTTTTGTTTTCATTTTCTCACTTTAAATCATCACTTCACAAAAAGCTAGAAAGCTTTTTCAAGGAGGAAGAAGAAGAAGAAGAAGAAGAAGAAAGCTTTTGTGATGAATATTGAATTATTTTTATGGTTACAAATGACAACCATGAGTTAATAAATAAAGGCCTTAACTCATGTAGAGAATAAAGTAGAGTTAAGGGTTTGGGTTGGGTTAACAAAATATCTTGACAAAATATCAAGCTAGAAAACAAAAAGGAAAGCTTCATGAAGCTTCATGAAAAAGCTAACCCAAATCGAAAACCTAATTTTGTTTAAACTTAACAACCATGTTGCATTTGTAACCCTAACTTGTTACAATATTATATATCACATATACAATATATTTTGTAACAAAAGAAAATAATACAATTAACATATATCGCATATACATCAATGTATTATCCAGTGAGAAAATGAATCAATAAATCGTTAACGTAATGTAATATATCGCATATATAATTATACATTAAATTATCGAATCAACTCTTGATCCGACAATCCGGCTATATTGCATATAACCGACTAATATAACAAGTACCAATTCATCGAATCAACACTTGATCCGATGACCCGGCCATATCAAATATACCCGGCCGATATCTCATATTGCGAGAATAGAATACGGTATCTCATATCGTATTATTCTCGGTCCCGCACATATCACATATGTGCTCCTACTCGGTTTTGCCTGAGCCAGGAAACCTCTATGTAGGACTCTAAAGAATCGTCAATACGCCGGCAGAAGGTGATGATCATATCAAACACCCACAAGCTGCAAGCGGTCAGCTAAACATAACAGCCACCGGTGTATTGAGCAATCAAAAGATCAACAAGAAAGCCTGTACATTCTCCTGCAAATCTAATCAGTAACACTCACGTACAGTCCGATCTCTTCGTCTAATATGTTGCATATCTAGTCTAGATGTGGTAAACGTCAGACCCCAGTAACCGATAAGTCATGTCGATGTAAGGCTCATAACGAGTCGAGAAACTACTGATAACTCTTACCAGTAAATCTCCATATCAGCCCTGGCCAGGGACTTCCAATTATAGCCAATCGAATACAGCGCAACATCAACTCCCAATACCGGGAGAGACGAAACCCTTCCTATCGCTCATTGCCTCCATGTGATTCGGGACTGTACCCAAAAGCCACCGTTTTGCACGCCCTCTTGGATGTGGTAAGGTGGAAATCAAAGCACAGTGGAAATCGCATAAGACTCTATGACAATCTCGGGTCTATAGACTAACCTGTACCAGTGTCACTGGAGAACTGCTATCTGACGATAGGTATAATACCATCCAGGAGTTCTCGGCGAGTCCGTTCAGTGTACCCAGTCTCCACCGAGCACCCGTACACCATCTTTGATGTCCAACACCAATGGATATGGGATCATCCATCGCCCATCATATGGGTCAAGATGTATGTATGCTAGTCTACTCTGGAGTATCGATGCCCTGTCTCGATACACGCTCGACTAGGAACAGTTATAGGATGTACTCATTGACTACCCTGGCCCCACTAGTATGATATCATCATAGTCCTAGTAGTCAAGTACATATCCCAAGGGCTTAATCAACATGTGATCACAAAACAGTATTTGTTAACACGTTAAGATAGATCACATACTATCATATCGAGCAAGAAAGTCCTCTCTCTATATATATCCAAGCAGCCATTATAATATACATCACATGTACAACAATGGTCTCTAGGGCATATACATAACTAACAGTCCGTCAACGACACCCTAAATCCCAAAATCATCAGGCACCGTCACCAAAACCGGCCCTCGTATCTGTAAATCTCATGGAACCTGAGTGTCCAACATCGACACTCGAAACCTCATGAAATACTCGTGTCCAGCATCGACACGTAAATCCACGTACCATGGACTCCGTCTTCCCGGATCGGCCCGCGGGCTCTGTCAGTACGAATCGGCCTATATCCATCTCACGACTCCGGTCAATATCCTCCGGATAACCGCCGAGTCTACAACTATCACCGGTAGGCAGTGCACCTCCCCTGCCACGCTCATCAGCTAAATCCATCGACATACCTTTCTTGCCCCTGGATACCATACCGGGTCCACCATGAACCCGCAACACGGCCTCATCCACTCCTCGCATCGGATTTCTAACGCAAGTCTCAGAACTGAGAAAACTCATGGTGGACCCACTGAAATATCATATCAAGAGAAACCGAGTTTTCAAATAATACATAAGTTTCTTGAAATACCCCAATGGTTCTCAAATCCATAAATAAAATGAAATACATATCTCAATGCGTAAATCCATGAAAAACTGACATATGCTACATAAAACAGCAATACGAGCATATTAAGGGAAAACCACACTTTTAAATGAATCCAGTTTTAAAATATACCATGCGGTTCCCAATTCCTTCGAAATCAAGTGCAGCATCATATGAGGTGTACATGTAACTATAGCAAGATATGTGTATCTACATGTAAGCATGTTAGTGTTTATGCCCTAGAGGCCATTACTGTAACATACTAGCTTGTATATTACTTAATGGAAGCTTGGGATATTCACAGTTGTATTGACAGTCTTGCTAAAAATGGTAGTATGCTACTTGGTTTGTGTCTACTTTAATATGTGCATATGTTTATTGTAACGTATCGCTTATATATATTAGTAGATCCCTTAGGATCTTTGCTTGATTACCAGCGTTGTGATGGCAGTAACACTAGTGGGGGCTGGGTAGTCTATAAGCAACATCCTATACAGGTCCCTAGTCATAGGATTATCGAGACAGGGCATCGATACTCCGGAGTAGACTAGTGTGTACGCTTCTCATCACAGTTGGGGAGATGGTCTATCCCATAGCCATCAGTACATCGTACTGGAGATAGTATGCAGGTGCTCGTTAGGTTACGGCTACACCGGACAGAACTCGCCGGGAACTGCAGGTTAAATTTATACCCATCGTCAGATAGCAGTTCCCAGGTGACATGAGTACAGCTTAGTCCGCCGACTTGACACTGCTACTTCGCCTTGAGTGTGTTCCCACTGTTCTTAGATTACTACCCAACCACGGCTCAAAGGAGTCGTGCAAACAGGTAGTAGTTGGGTGCAGTCCCGAAGCACTTGGAGGCAGTAGCGGTTAGACAGGTTTCGTCTCTCCCGGTATTGGGGGTTGATATCGCGCTGTGTATGGAGAGCCATTACGCAAAGTCCCTGGCCAGGGCAAGCGAGATTTACTGGTAGGTTCCAGTATTTAATCAAGGTGTAATGGGCTTCACTCCGACATGACTTATACCGCTATTAGGGGTCTGACGTTTACCGCCCCCTAGTCCTAATATGCGATAGTCCTAGACGAACAGACCGGACTGTATGGAGATTGTCACATCAGGCTCAGTAGGAGTTCGGATGGGTTTCCTTATCGGCCTTCTTATCGACATCTACCTAGGGACCGTTACGTACAGCTAGTGCCGCTTGTGGTCTGTGGTTAAACCCACTGCCGGCGTAGTGTTGAGTCTTTAGAGTCCCACACAGAGAGTTTCCCTGCTCCGGGAGAAACGATATAGAGGTCGTATGGTTTTACGACAGGGTTCGGACACGCACGAGCATTTATGCACGTACGATGTTCGGACAGTTTTTACTAGCCGGCTTTGGTTTAAGCCAGATTCTAGTATCGGATTATGGGATTTATACAGTCTAAAGTTTTTCCGTGTTTTCACGGATAGGAGGGGCATTCTCGTAATTTGTCGGGAAGCTTCTAGAAGGATGATGACTTGGAGGGTAAGGTGGCATTTGCATTTATTAGATTAATGAGTCATGAGAGTGAATCATCCATGGAGTTAATATTGCATTAATGTTTTAAATGACTCATGAGATGAATCACTCTATGAATTAATGAAGCATGATGACACATATTTATTTGTTAATCATTTTAATAAAATCATATGCTTCATATATTCAAATGATATCATTTATCTAAAAGGATTCTCATTCTCACCTTCTCTCTCTTCAAACCCTAACCCTAACCTCTCATGTGTTGAGATCAAGGGTTGGCAAGACTAATACATCCCTAATCCCACTCAATATCCCCGAGGTTGCTTTGATTAGCACTTTTAGTAACCTAGTTACCTCAAGTTAGAGGTGAAGCTTGAAGTAGGAGCTCTCGGGTGGATCGTCTTTGACTCGAGGAGGCCGTCGAGGTGCCGACGTTCCAAAGAGCCTACGAGGTATGGAGGACAGCGATGAAGACCCGAAGGACAAGTAACGCGAGGTATAACTTCGAATATGAGTAGTTAAATCTTTCGTAGTTTGCTAGTAATGGCTTAGACACGATTCGTGTGCTCAAGTCCGTGTTACGAAGTTTTAATAATTGTTTTCCATATATTCCGCCTCTCCGCAAGCTCGTGGGGTGCGTGACATAGACTTACAGTGGTATCAAAGCCAACTAAACCTTTATTATCTTTTTAGCAACTAATTAGAATTTTGATCGTCGGAAAAACGCGAAAACTTAACCCCGGAACCCCCTCAGTTTCTGTCAATTTGAAACGTGTCGAAAAAATTATTTGATGCGCTTGAAAATTAAAAGCAGGGGATTATAAGAATTCTGGGAAAATACGAGCTGCTAACTCGGTAAGATGGCCGCGGATCCGCGGCCGATTAATGCTTTTGGCCGCGGATCCGCCGCCGAGTCAACTCCGAGTTGGCTCGGATTTTCACAGTAATTCATATTTGGTGGTGTTTTGTTTTCCATTATATTCTGTTTCTGCCCAGGTTACTTCTGTGCTGGCTTGCATTTGGGGTAGACATGGAAAAAGGTTGTCGACCGATATTCTAAGTTATTTGCTAATCGGGTTTTTATCTGTAATGTTTAATTTATTCGTAAACCTCCCCTAACTGCTAGTAAGTCGGTTGGCAGGGGGTTGCACATATCTGTAATGATTTTACTGTTTGTGTATATGAAGTTGATTGGATCGTTGTGATGATTAGCCGGGGTTTGAGATGGGTTTTATATTCATTCATTCGATATAAATTGTAAAATGATGTAATATTCTTTTGCGGGGCATATCCAGGTTGCGGTTGTAGCCACCGTTGTATTATTTCATTTACTGATTTTTGCTCCAAGGATAGACCCAAGGTGGGGTACACAAACTACCGGGTACGTTGAAGTGTTTAGTGGCCTACTCACGTTGTTGAGGGAGACCACTTCACTCCGGGTACTTGGCGGGTAGTTTGTCGTACCCGTAGGGGTCTAGGGTGGAGTAATGGCTATTCATCACAACTGTGTAATCCGTCTTTTGTTGCAGGCTCAAAGGAAAAGCGGATTGCTTGTATATCCACTAATGTTCATCAGTGACCTGGAATGCCTATTATTGCATCTGATGAATGTACAATATCTATATATGATAGCTATTAGACGTCACTTATGTTTTGCACCAGCGCTAGCCCAGCCCCCGCTCTGTCGTTAGTTAAGTAACCTAACGGGTGAATAACGTGAAGGGTTCCTAGGCACTCTAACAAGGTTCTACAAGGCATCAACCATGCCCGATTCAAAAAAATAGCCATGCCGAACAACCCTAACCAAGATCGTATACTAGAGATTATGCGAAAACTAGCAAGTTAAACATTTTGACTACAAGTGAAAGGGGTTACAACCTTTATAGATCCGGTCCTTCACTTCTAAAGCTCCGTGTTGACGTCCCTTCGCTGCGATCATCGGGATCCCGGACTCTAGCGATGGTTTCTTCGGAGAAATGAGCAGGCTAGGTCGTTGACTTCGAGGCCGAAGATGAGACTCAAACTCAAGCTCCATCTTCACTAGGTCAAGAACTTTGTGAAGAGAACATCCTAAACTAAATGGCAAGTAGTAGAGGATGATGAAATAGGAAGTGGGTTCACTTTGGATTTGGATTTCTCACTTTGTTTCGTCACTTGAAAATTTTTCTAGCAAGCTTTCTTCTTTTTGAAGAAGAAGAAGAAGAAGAAGAAAAGAATAAGAAAGAAAATGAATTATCTAAAATGAATAATCAAGTGAAGTCTATCATATTGCAACCATGGGTGAGTTTACCTTTGTAAAGACAAAACCATAGTTTGAGGTAATGGTTAGGTTAATGAAAATCTTATGCAAAACAAAATTAGTGGACATTGTCAAAGATGCTTGAAAGCTTCATGAAGCTTCAAGCAAAGACAAAGAAAGCCACCATTTTGTTTTACCAAAAAAAATAAAAACCTAAACCATTATCTTAAATATGGTGTAAGTCATACACACACCCAAGTTTGCATGTATCATCAAACATGATACATTCTAGTGCACAAAAATATATCACATATACAACTTGTGCACATCAAGTGAGAAAATAAATCTTAAGTGAACTAAAACTAGTTAATGTAAAGTAATATATCAAATATATAATTATAGATTAAATCAGTAAATCAAAACTTGATTTAATGATCTGGTCATATCGCATATAACCGACTAATATCTAGTGTATCAATGTATCGAATCAACACTTGATTCGGTAACCCGACTATATCTCATATAACCGTCCGATGATACAAATCGCGAGAATAGAATAAAGTATCACATACTGGTATTATTCTCGGTGCCGCACATATCTCATATGCGCTCCTATTTCGTTTCGCTTGAGCCAGGAAACCTCTGTGTAGGACTCTAAAGACTCGTCAATACGCCGGCAGTAGGCGGTGATCATATCAATCACCTGTTTCCTGATTTAAAATCAAGAAAGCCTACGGAAGAGGCTTCAGAAAAGGGTCACGTGCTCACACGTGACCAGCAGTCACGTGTTGGCATGTGACATCTAAAAGCATCAGCAAGGCAGATTCAGTTTCCCGACTACATCAAAGAAAAGGGCTTCAGAAAGGGTCACGTGCTCCCACGTGACCAGGGTCACGTGTTGGCACGTGACATTTAAAAACAGCAGACTCATTCTCCGGTTAAATCAAGAAAAAGGCTCCAGACGAGGGTCACGTGCTCACACGTGACCAGGGGTCACGTGGTGGCACGTGACGGCTAAGCAGCGGCCAGAAGGCAGAGCGCAAAAAGAAGACGAGGGCTCGTTCCAAGGGGGTCACGTGCCCACATGTGACCAAGGGTCACGTGGCCACACGTGATCGGCTTTCAAAGCCTATCTGTTAACAGAATTAAATTCTGAGAAAAGACCTCTCAAATCATTCCAAAGGAACCGATTGAATTAAAAATTTAAAGGTGATTAAATATCACCTATCTATGGAAAAATCTTGAATTTGGAAAGATTTCCCCTTAAAATCTAACCGAAATAACAAAGGAAAATCTCTGGATTTAAAATCCAATGGTGAATAAAATTCACCTAACAATCCAAAGGTCCAAACGAATGGTGAATACAAATCAGATCCCTTAATGAATGATTCATCGAGACAAATTGATTCGGCTCCTTCTCCTATAAATAGGAGCCAAGGGAAACATAGGGAAGAGGATCGAGACATAAAAAAAAAAAAGAAGAGAGCCTTGATACTTTGGAGGAATTTGGATCTTCTGCAAAAGAAAACCCTAGGAAAGAAAGGGAAGGCTTTTTGAAAGAAAAAAAGAGAATTTAATTCTCAACAGAGTTTAACTCTGATATAAAACAGAAGAACATAGTTATCTCTTTGGTGGAGGATCTGTAAAGTGCACATCTCCTCTTGAATTGAGAATTTAATTGTCATTGGGTTGAGATCCTGCCATGCAGATCCAAAGCATAGAGAGGGAATGGAAGCTTGAGAATTTAATTCTCACAGAACTATAGGAATTTAATTCCATTAAAATAAAATTAGGGTTTAACCCTATATTATGGGAATTTAACTCCTTCAGAATGAACAGGATCAGGGTTCAACCCTAGAAAAATAACAGGAATTTAATTCTTTTAAAAAAAGAAGAAATTAGGGTTTCACCCTATGACAAAATCTCATACCTCTCTAAGAGAGAGTGGGAAATGTATTCCTTTAAAGCTTTTATTAGGGTTTAACCCTATGATGGAATTCAGTTCTTCACATATATCAGGAATTTAATTCCTACAGAAAATTCAGAGTTCAACTCTATCACAGAATATAAATCTTCAGAGGGGAATAGGAATTTAATTCCTCTTAAATTTATCGTTAGGGTTCAACCCTACGAAGAATTTAATTATTAAAAAGGGATTAACCGATCTTCTAAAAAAACCATACAAAGTGGCAGGGTCACGTGCCACCACGTGACCCCCGAAAAGATCCACAGAGAAGAGCTACCGCTAAAACTTTGAGGCAGTGCCTCACGTGACCCACGTGACCTTTGGCAGAGGCTTTAACATACAATCATTTAAATGCCCGTCACGTGATGGCACGTGATGCTATAAAAGATGCAATATTCTCAGTAGAATAAATGAAGGGAGGGCGCCCTCACGTGCTACCACGTGACCCCTCTTGCCTCAGTGTTTAACACTAAATTGGAACCTCTGAATCCAGTGTTAAAATACTGTTTGGTCTTAGTGTTCAACACTAATCAAAGAACTTTATTTGCAGTGTTTAACACTGAATTTCTTAGTGTTTAATACTAAATTAAACCACTGTTAACAGAGCTTAAGACTAACTCCCTCATTGTTCAGCACTAAATTAAAATCTCTATCACTAGTGTTTGACACTGGTTTGCTCTAGTGTTTAACATTAATTTGAACCCCCTGTTGCTGGTGTTTAACACCAACTGTCTTTTAGTGTTAAAACACTAACTTGATCCCAGTGTTCAACACTGTTGAATTAAGGTTATCCCAATTGGCTAAATGGCCAGAGGCAAAGCCTCTCCTTCAATGGACCAACAGGAAGCCAATATTCCAAACATGATTGTACTTAGCCTAAGATGTCCATAAGTCCTCAAATCAGACTTAACTGGGCTAATGGGCTCATAACATAATTAATTGGTCTCGATCCCAAATTGGGCCAAAGACTATTTAATCCACCCCGGTTTAAGGGTACATCTCTTCACTCCTTTGATACTTGGCGTTGTAGTTCCTCAACGTCTTCAAAGAGGTGACGGGTCCCGATGACCACACATTGACACGGACTGTGGGGTCCTTAAACTCATGGACTATGAGGTCCTTAACCTTGACCGAGATGTCTTAAAACTAACAACGGGCTGTTGGGTCCTTAAACCCATGGACTATGAGGTCCTTAACCTTGACCGAGATGTCTTAAAACTAACAACGGACTGTGGGGTCCTTAAACCCATGAACTATGACGTCCTTAACCTTGACCGCAATGTCTTAAAACTAACAATGGACCGCAGTGTCCTTAAACTACCCATGGACCTCAATGTCCTTAAACAACCTATTGACCGCAACGTCCTTAAACTACCTATTGACCGCAACGTCACTAAACTAAACAACAGGGCTCCCTTAATGGCTCTATTGTTGGATCTAAACGATCCCGTTAAGTCGATCTTAGTCTAAAAACTAGACTAACGTATCCTTAACAAACATTTAAGTCGATCTTAGTCTCAAATGAGGCTAACGTATCCTTAAACCCAAACCCCCAAACCCAAATCTAAGATAATACGGATTTGAACTAGTCCACGCCCTACGGGCGACGACATAACTCAGTCTCCATATACAATCCACGGGCAACGAAACATAAAATAAACACACACGACACGAAGTGACCATCTGGAGAAGGAGAAAGTGGTTACCGCGATGCGGTAGCGTAATTAACTGCAGGGGCTTGCGCCTGCAGGGAAGAGCGTCCCCACAATCAAAAACCCCTTAAGCGAGGGGGAATCTGACGAAGTCTGCTACATCGGACGCATCCGTTTAAACCTTCAATATACGGTACCATAAATCAACTTGGCATCTTCGGAGAGGTGGACGGATATCACCAATTAGCATCTGCCCCGAATTTCAGGCGAGACAGTCCATGTCTCGGCCGCCGTTCGGAGTGGAACAGATTCTGGCACGCCCGGTGGGACCTTTTCCTCTTTCCACTCCACACTTCGTGTGTCGTGATTCGCGAACCAATCGCAGTTCGCTAATGGTTGCCCTTGGGTTTCAAGGTACTAAGACTTGGTGTCTTGGTTATTGCAGAAAGCAAAGAATCGATGGCTTCTACTTGTGAGAAATGCTCCAACTGCTCGGACTGCAATTGCAACCAACGCTCTGCCTCGCCAGGAGGTATAGCCTACGGACCCCAAGCTGCTTCGCTATTCGCAATGCCCGTGGAACAAGTCACTCGAGCCACCATAGGATTGTTTTTTGGGACCATGCTCCCGCCGACAAGCTTCACCACTCCAGTGCTGACAAAGGAGGCTCCCAAGAAGTCGGTCTTTGATCGTCTTACCCCTGTCACGGCCCTTCTCAACGAGTCGCCCAACGCCAGCGCCTCGGTCTTCTCTAGATTGGGCCAGAACTCCTGTGGACCCGCAATGGGGCCTGCAATCCCAGAGAAGGCTGCTTCTAAGAAAGTGACCGGTCCTGCTCTTGAAGTCGTCAAGGCGGCTTCCCCTGCCAAAAAGTCGGTCTTTACAAGATTGACGGCTCCAGCTCCAGCTCCTGCTACCCAAAGGACATCGGTCTTTGACAGGCTAACACCAGCAGCGTCCCCCCACCTACACAGGGGGCATGACGAGGCTATCGCCCTCACCAGGCCGGTTCCATCAGCACGACGCGCTCGACGTCGTTACTGGCGCCGAATGAGGAAGGCTGGGGGCAACTCTCCCTCTGGGCTAACTCCACCAGCCCCGACGGCAGTAGTTAATGCTGTTGTTCCGACCGGGAACAGCTTTAAGATGCTAAATAAGGTGCGTAGGAATTCTTCTACCGCGGTGCTAAAGAGGTCTCCCCCTCCGCTGTAAAATGCTGTAGAACTAAAAACAGAACAGCCCCAGTCTCCTCAACGGCTTTCCTCCCGAATCTATAAAGTCTGGCGGCAGGCCCGAGACTCGATGATCGATCCAAACTTCTCCCGCCAGCACAAGAAGCTGAAAATCCAACAGGAAGCCGGTCACCAGGCTAAGCCACGAAAGGCTGTCTGGGTGCCCACCTCAACGGCCCCCTCAACTTCACTGCTCATAAAAGGAGGAGGCCGGAGAAGATCTCCGGGCCTGCAACGAAAGCTAAAAGCACTGAACCTAGACGCCCTAAGGCTAGGGGCAGGATGGTCCACATTGTATACATGGCGTCGGGGAAGGAAGACTGCCGTGCGTCTACAGGCCATAGACCGCCTACATGGTCAGTAACCAAAGCTCAGGAGCAACAGCAAAAGCTCCAGGAAATGATGATTGCAATTGCCGCGCTTACAGGGCCGAAAGAAAGCCCCGAGGCTTCCTCGGATCAGCAACAAGAACAGGAAACCGACGCCGAGTTCCTCCGGAGGAAGTTGGAAAAGAAAGATAAAGAGGCTGTGGAACAAGCGGCCAATATAAAGCAGATAGCCCACTTATTCCAGGATATGGTGGGAATGATGATCCAACAAGACCCACCCGCTGAGGATCCCCCGATCGTCCTTGAAGACGACAGGGGAGAAACGTCGAATCCTTCGCCGGCCCTCTCAACGGACAAGGAGGAGACAATCTCTACGGCTGATTTGGACGATTATATAGCCCAGCAAATCCGGGTTCATCATGAGACTGAGGCAGCTGGTCAAGTCATAAAAACGGGGCGGCCGTATCCAAGCTGGTACGACCAAATCAAATACCCGCCGGGTTACACAATACCAAAATTCCACGTATATAAGGGAACCGGCAATCCCCATCAACATGTTGCCCGGTTCAGGGCCCTTTGCGGTAACACCGGCGGTGATGATAAACTGTTGCTTCGCTAGTTCGTGGGCAGCTTATCAGAAACAGCGTTCGAATGGTATTCGGAACTCCCGAACGATTCTATCAAGACGTTCGCTGAAATGGAGTTGCTGTTCACTCAGCGGTTCGCGAGCGCCAGCGAACGCACTCCAATAACGGCGTTGATTAATGCCAGGGTGAAACCAGGCGAAACATGGGTCTAGTATGCTATATGCTGGCGAAATTTATGGTCGAAATGCGAGCAACGCAGTGAGGAAGCGCCCGCGGTGGGCATGTTCGTGGGAACCCTAGACCCTCACGCAACTATCTCCCAGTTTATGATGTTCTTTAAGCCAACCACATTCCAGGCTCTAATCGACAAGTTGGCCCACCTGGACCAAATGGGTCATAGACCGTCTCCCCCGAAGCCCGAGCCTCAGAGTGACAAGGGTAAAGGAAAAGCAACCTTCGTCGCGAATGCCCAGCAGCAACCCAATGCCCCAAAGCTGACGGATCAACTGGAAGAAAGACGCCTGTATTATAATGAGAAAATGAAGCGTCCCTACTCGTTCCTACGGGACAAGACGAAACGGTTATTCGAGCTGGCAGTACGCAACAGATTTATAAACCTGCCAAATCCAAGGCGACCGCCACAACCCACTGAGGTGAATAACCCTAACTATTGCCCTTACCATCAAACGGTAAGTCATCCGATTAAGGATTGCTTCGTCTTCAAAGGATGGATTGACGATCAATACCTCCAGGGGAAGTTTGTGCTGTCCGAAAAGTAGAATGTGAACCCGCCACAGCCGCATACTCCCAAGAAAGCAGATACACGGGGGCAACCTGTTCCTTTTTTGAAGAAGCTCCATGGGAGGTCGTGCTGTCAACTAAAACCAAAAGAATGCTGAGGGACCTTCAGGCGTGCCCGGCAGTCGAATGGAAGGACCCGCTGGAACCCCAGGTCATTGAAGGAATGCTGAGGCCGCGCCCAACTACAAAGAGCGGTGGTGATGGCCCAAGTATTCATGCCCTACCGTCAATATCTTCGAAGAAAAAGAAGAAGAAATCTAAGAAGCCCGTGACGCCTGGAGACAAGCGCATGAACTTGCAGAAGCAAATCGATGCACTGGAAGAGTACAATCAAAAGGCGCAAACTCCTGTCACGCTGCAAGAGTTCCTCAACCACACCTTTCAAGAGGAAGATGATGGAGAGAGTTTGTCGGATGAATCCGAGGGATATGTGGCGAGTTGTAACGTAATCTCCCGCTCGTTTACCGACGATGAATAGCACTAAGAAACTGGGGACAGAGCCTGAACCAGAGCTTGTATGGCGAACAGATGAAATGATCGACGCCTTTCTAGACGAGATTCGTCTGAAGAGTAAAGCGGATCAGGAGCGTGAGATAGCCGCATCGGAAGGGGCCAAACGCAAGCGACTGAACAAAAGAGTCGAAGCACTCCCGCCAGATCAAAAGACATCCGATGTAGACAAAAAGATATTCAAGACGAGGAAAAGGTTTGCCAAATCCATGTCAATGGGAATGAAGCTACCACCCTCGGAAGAAAACACGCTCGATGGGGCGGAGAGGCACCCTAATTATTGCGCATATCATCGGAAAATTTCACACCGTACGGAGGAGTGCGACGCCTTTAGGATATGGTGGCCGGGATATGTTGCTCATCGGCAACATTTTAAGCGCATGAAACGCAAGACTCGTCGGGAACGAAGAAGTACTGCCGACGGGCACAACAGAACTACTGACAACTGTTACATGGTTAACGTCGGAGAGTCACAAGTTCTCACCTTTGGGAGCGACTCTGATGAAGAAATGGCTCTGGGCCCTCTCTTTAAAGAATTCGTTTTGGGGAAAGAGGAAGAACCAGAGGCCTGGGAAAACATTCAGCTGCGCAATCGTACGCTCCCGGAAAAGAATCTCGGGCCTGCAAATAGAAAAGATAAGGGAAAGGAAAAGGTCACTGAGGATATCACTTTAGATGACCAAGTCATGAAAGAGCTAACTACCAAGGACCCTTCCAGGAAGGGTAAGGTGGACTACAACATCTTAGCGCACCTAAGGAAGTTACCTTCTCAACTCAGCATTCTCGATGCCCTCCTATTATCAAAAGAAGCGCGAGATTCACTAATTAAGGCGTTACAAGAACCCTAGAAATTCCAAGCCTTCCTTGCTGCGGAAAGGATGAAGGATGAACTGGAAGAAGTGCACACGGCCGACATCACTTTCGGTGTCGAAGACCTTCTCCTCGGAACATGTGACCACAACCGTCCCTTATATGTCTCTGGATACTGCCATGATATCAAGATAGGCAAGATCCTGGTAGATAATAGATCCTCCGTCAATCTCCTTAACGTTCGGGTGTTAAAGAAAATTTGCATGAGCATGCAGCACCTCGCTCGTGACAAAATTACCATCTTTGGTTTCGACTCCCAATCGTCACGGACTCTCGGATCCGTAATATTGACATTACGCTTCGGACTGCTCGTCACGGACATCATGTTTCACGTCATTGACGCCAAGACTTGCTACAACGCCTTGCTCGGTCGTCCTTGGTTGCATGAGTACAACATCATCCCTTCTACACAGCATCAGTATATGAAGTACTTCAAGGATGGTTTCGAATATACCGTAACAGGTGAGCTGAATCCATTTTCCGTGAACGAAGTCCGCAAGTACGAAGATGTGAAGTACTTTTTGCCAGACTTCGAGGATACAGAAAAGTGTTGCAAGCCGGAGAATAAAGTCGTCGCCACCATCCCTGTTTTCGGGAGCGATACCGAAAAAGAGGAAGAGATAGTTTATGCTAGGCCGTCTCGACGCAACAACCCGGAAAAGTCCGCTCCCATGTTGATCTTCGGAAGTGACTCGGAAGATGAGGTTAATGCCGTGTTCTCCAGTCGGCCGTCAATACAGGCATCCCCTAGTGATAATCAGAGTTTGCAAATCACCATGGTGCTGCGGAAGCACTACAAAGATCTCGACGCGCTTCAAGCTCACAATGTGCGGGACCTACAGACGTTTTACGTCCCTTCCAGGCGAAAGGGTGAAAAGGTGATCCTATTCTATTAATCCACAGAAACGAGAGTGCAGAAAGAGATATGGCATGGCGCGGATGCTACACTCGACAGGCTCCAACCCATTCGTTTGCCCAGATATTACACAAATGGACTAAAGAGGCTATTGAAGCGCCAAGGAGTCCCCTTAAAACAGACTGTTCGACAAGCTCGGTTCTACAACTGGATTTGGGATGTCCCTGGAACTCAGCGCAAATTGCCCAACGGGAGAATGGAAATGCTTGGGCTTGGATATGTGAGATCCGGGAAACGGGAGCGAGTCCACGGCAGCTACGCCATATATAACTTCGATAAGGAAGAGGTCACCTCGTCGGAGAATGCTAACCCCTCGTCGAAATTGGATCCCGCGAGTGAAGTGCCGAGTCCGTCATTTGAAGAACAAGTGGACAAACTTATTAGGAAAGCAGGACAAAAGGCTCGGGAGGACCACTACCGCGAGATGGCCATCTACGAGAAGGCCAGGACGCAACGTCTGTTTCAACAGGCTGTAAAAGACAAAGACGCTCCTCCCCGTCGACCCGTCGTCCAAAAGGCCCGATGCGAAGACAGAAGTAAGTCCAGAAGTGGAAAAAGGAGTCGACAACAACGACGCAGGATTAGAGAGTCACGTGAGTGGGCATTGCACGATCCGGATTTGTCCCTCATAAAGAAGATGAGTCGAGCGTATTCCTTCCCCCGAGACAAGACGGAGAAGTTACTCGAACTCGCTATAAAACATCAAATGATCGCACTTCCGGAGTCTAAGCACCCTGAGCAAGCTAACAAAGTTTCTCATCCGGGATATTGCTCTTATCACCGAGCCATAGGACACCCTATCGAAGACTGCTTCACCTTCAAGAACTGGGTCGAAGACCAGTATCAGCAAGGCAGATTTGCTTTATCCAACAGCTGGAGGGTAACGCCGCCACAAAAGCACGAACCCAAAGCCGCAAGACCAGAACCGGATCCACATCAATCTTGGAAGCGGATTCGCACCTGTTACATGATTACGATATTAAAAGAAGAGCTCGAGGACATAGATGAGCTCCCTTGGTGCTTCGAAAACAATGACAATGAGTTAATCTCAGAATTTCCACGGGCTCCGAAAGAACTGGAAGATGGCATACATACTACTGCAGATAACCTCAAGAAGATTGAGTTGGGATCGGCAGACGATCCGCGACCGACATTCGTCAGTGAGCGGCTATCTAAAGAAAGGGTGGCTGCATTAAAGGACGTGCTTCTACATCATAAAGATTGCTTCGCGTGGAACTATTCCGAGATGACAGGATTAGATCCGGAGATTGCTGTGCATAAATTATCAATATCCCCGGATATCAAGCCAATCAAGTAGGCGCCAAGAAGGATGCGGCTTGAGCTTGAGATGAGTATCAACGCCGAAGTCAAGAAGCTGATCGATTCTGGATTTATCCAAGAAGTCCAATATCCTGACTGGATTTCCAACATCGTCCCGGTAATGAAGAAAAATGCGACGGTGCGCATATGCGTGGATTTCAGGGATCACAATAAAGCCTGCCCGAAGGACGATTTCCCAGTACCGGTAACCGAGCTAATGATAGATAACACGTCCACTCACGAGATTTTCTTCTTAATGGACAGTTCATCAGGCTACAATCAGATAAAGATGCATCCCGAAGACCATAAGCACACCGCTTTCCGGACCCCTTTGGGTATATTCTGCTACAAGGTTATGCCCTTTGGTCTAAAGAACGCCGGTTCTACCTATCAAAGGGCCATGACAAAGATCTTCGATGATCTCATACATGACATCGTCGAGTGCTATATTGATGACCTCGTAGTGAAGAGCAAGTCATACGAGGAGCATTTAGAGCATCCGAAGACTGTATTTCAACGCCTTCTGCAATATAATTTGAAGATGAATTCCCTAAAATGCGCGTTCGGAGTCTCCTCGGGTAAATTCCTAGGATTTATCATCCGACACCGAGGTATCGAAATAGATCCATCTATGATCAAGGCGATCATGGAAATGCCTCCGCCAAGAACCCTCAAACAGTTGCGGTCTCTCCAAGGGAAGCTCGCATACATCCGGCGGTTTATCGCCAATCTTTCAGGCAAGCATCGTCCTTACAGCCACCTGATGAAGAAAGGAACTTCTTTCGTTTGGGATCACAAATGCCAAGGCGCACTGGACGAGATCAAGCAGTACCTGCAGAACCCTCCAGTGTTGGCTGCGCCGGTCAAGGGAAAGCCTCTCATTCTTTATACAACTGCCCTAGAAGGTTCTTTAGGCGCATTATGGGCGCAAGAGAATGACCAAGGAAAAGAAAGGGCACTATACTACTTAAGTCGAGTTCTGCTGGGGGCAGAAAGCAATTATTCTCCCACTGAAAAACACTGCCTGGCGTTGATCTTTGCGATAACAAAGCGTAGGCATTATGCATTGGCGCACGAAGTCTGTCTCATCTCGATGGTGGACCCTCTTAAATATTTGATGTCAAAGGCTATATTGAAGGGTCGACTCTCTAAATGGGCTCTACTCTTGATGGAGTTCTCGATAACGTATCGACCTCTCAAGGCAGTGAAAGGCCAGGCCATCGCCGACTTCCTTGCTGAGCATCCAGTACCTGCCGGTTCTCCTCTGAACTGCGATTGCCGGACGAACATGCATTTGATGCGATCGGTGGCGGTGATTCCCGATGGGAACTCTATTTTGATGGGGCATCTTCCACGAAGAAGCGCAAACAATGTACCCCCATAATCAAATCGGGAGTAGGCCTTATCTTCGTAACCCCACAGGGAGGGATAATGCGCTTTGCTTTCTCTTTAACAGAGCCGAGGATGAATAATGAAGTCGAATACGAAGCTTTGATAGCAGGCCTCGAGATCGCCATTGACATGGGAATTGAAGACCTCCTTATAAACGGGGATTCTCAACTAGTCGTTAGTCAAGTAAATGGTGACTACCAAACGTGCAAACCGGAGTTGGTAAAGTACGGCGAAAAGGTGCAACAACTATTGACCCAAATTCCCTCCTACACTTTGGAAAGCATACCACGTGCGGAAAATAGCAAAGCAGACGCACTAGCTAAGCTCGCTAAAGAACTGGCTGACGAGAACTTCGATGACGTCAAAATCATGGTACAAAGCCGCCGAGTGCTCGCCCCAGCAGAAATATCTCCCGAATCATACGAAGAAAAAGGAGCGACTGAGCAGACGACCCTATAAATAAATGACCGTGAGAAGGCTGAGGACTGGAGGGAAGTCTTCATAGACTACTTTAAGTCCCACCGAATCCCCGAAGTAGCGTCCTCAGTACATCAGCTCATGAAACGAGCTCTATCTTTCGCTTTCGTCAATGATACTCTGTATAAGAGGTCGTTTGATTCTCTGTGGCTGAGATGTTTAGGACCTGACGAAGCAGAAAGAGTCGTTCAAGCGGTTCATGACGGAATCTGTGGTTCACATCAAGCTGGCCCGAAGATGAAGTTAAAAATTAAACGGATGGGTTACTACTGGCCCACGATGATCCAGGACTACCTTGAATATGCGAAGCAATGCCACTCATGCCAAATCCTCGGGGATTTCATCCACCAGCATCCGAATCCACTACATCCGACGGTGGCCAGCTGGCCATTCGAAATGTGGGGAACCGACATAGTCGGCCCCATCGAGCCGGCATCGTCTAGAGGACATCGTTTCATCCTGGCGACGACTGATTACTTCTCCAAATGGGCGGAAGCAGTACCATTGAGGGAAGTGAAGACGGAGAATATCCTCCACTTTTTCAAGACGCACGTCATTTATCGGTTTGGAACTCCACGGCGGATTATCTCCGATAACGGGCCAGCCTACAGAAGCCATAAGATTAGCCGCTTCGCGCAGCAGCACAATATATACTGGAGATATTCTTCAGTTTACAATCCACGAGCTAACGGTCTGGCCGAGGCCTTCAATAAGACCTTGACAAAGATCATAAAAAGGACGGTGTCCCGAAATAAGAAAGACCGGCACAAGAGGCTGCAAGAGGCCCTTTGGGCCTATCGATCTACGTTCAAGACGGCCACGAACACAACGCCGTACGCGTTGGTATTTGGGACGGAAGAAGTGCTCCGCCTCGAGATAGAGTTACCCTCTCTACGAGTGGCAGTCCACTACGAGCTGACGGACGAAGAAAATGCTCACCTTCGGCTTGAGGAGCTTGATGCCCTCGATGAAACCCGGCTCATAGCGCAACAAAATCTAGAGGCCTACAAAGCAAAGATGACACGCTCGTACAAAAGATTGACCAGGCCGAGGACATTCCGCCAAGGTGAACTCGTACTAGTGGTCAAAATACCTATGATCCCCAATCGTGCCAAGCGGGGAAAATTTGAGCCGAACTATGAAGGCCCGTACATCATAGACAAGGTCTACCAGGGTGGAGCCTATCTACTCATGGACATGCACGGTGAAAGGCCTTTCAGGCCAATAAACGGCCGCTTCCTAAAGAAATACTACGCTTAATGAGCCACAGCCTAGGTCAATGATAGATGACGACGACTATGTTCGCTCGCTATCTTCCTAAACTCAGACTTTATAAGCAGTAGCCGGCCTTCCCCTCGACGGACCAAAACGTCCTTAAACTAACGATGGACCGAAACGTCCTTAAACTAACGATGCACCGAAACGTCCTTAAACTAACGACTGACCGAAACGTCCCAAAACTATTACCACAGCATCCTTAGGCTGATGAGATGAATAAAAAAAGAGAGAAAGAAAAAATATATAAATAAAAAAAAAACGGTATGTCCATAAGCAAAATGGGCACGGATGAAAACCCGAAAGGGCTCCGTGAGTAAAAACAGCAGGGTTACCGGCAAGTGTTCGTGAAAATCCGAAAGGGCACGACCTTGTAAAAAAAAAGAGAACAAGAATAAAAAAAAACGGTATGTCCATAAGCAAAAGGGGCACGGATGAAAACCCGAAAGGGCTCCGTGGGTAAAAATAGCAGGACTACCGGCGAGTGTTTGTGAAAACCCGAAAGGGCGCAACCTCGTTAAAAGACACTTACAAGATCCTCTCGACCCTGTAAGGAGAAACCATCCGCGTGGGATCCTTACGACTCACAAGGGAATGACACACTTAGGGATCCCCACGATTCCTAAGAAGAAAATACACTTGCGAGATCCCCACGACTCGTAAGGAGAATTCTCTTATGGGACCCTCACGTCTCATGAGATTTGAAAGTCTTAAGTTACAGAAACCTAAACCTGTTCTTAAGAAAATCCCCCACAACCTTCGATACTGCCCTACAAGCGGCTCAACACTGACCCTTGTATACAATCCACGGGCGCGAATAAACATTTCCCCAGCAGAGTCCCACACGTGGCTAGGGATATGTCCATATGGTGAACACAACCCTTGTAGGTCCTCTCGACCTATAAGGAGAAAGCCCTCTTGTAGGATCCTTACGACTTGTAGAGGAACATACACTTAGGAATCCTCACGATTCCTAGGGAGAAAATACACCTACGAGATCCTCACGACTTGTAGGGAGAAATACCTTCGTGAGACCCTTACGGCTCATGAAGTCAAAAGCCTTAGTCGACGGGACCCTAACCCTGTTTGCTAAGTCATCTTTGTTCTGTTGGAGATAGTGCCCTCAGAGTCAATTATTAGGTCACAGGTACGTGACTGCAATGATTGATGGAGGACCTATCCCGGTAGGACAGTCTTACTTGAGATGATAGTATGCTATCTGGTTTACCTTTATCATCGTGTACTGCTTTAGGTGACCTGACAAGTTGCTATTGCACGTTGATAGAGCCCCTAGGATTCTTGCTTGACCACCAGCAGTATGAGGGCGATCATATAAGTGGGAGCTGGGGGTCTATAAGCACATCCTTAAAAGGTCCCTAGTCGTGGGAGATTCGAGATAGGGCATCGATTCTCTAGAGTAGACTAGTGTATACAGTCGAGACCCCGACGAGGGGCGGTGGCCGGTCTCACAAGCCACTGGTGTCAGTTGGTTCACCTAAGATGTATACAGGTGCTCATTGGGTTATGAGTACACCGGACAGGACTCGCCGGGAACATGCTAGTTGGTCATATACCAGACGTCAGATGGCAGTTCCCTGGTGACATGTGTACAGGTTAGTTCATCGACCTGGGGATCGTCATTTATCTCGTGTGAGTTCCCACTGTACTTTGATTACTACCCTACCACGGCTCAAAAGAGTCGTGCAAACAGGTTTTAGTTGGGTACAGTCCCGAGCCACATGGAGGCAGTGAGCGTATCTTCAGGGGTTCGTCTCTCCCGGTATTGGGGGTGAGGTCGTGCTGTGTCTAGGAGAGCCATTACACGAAGCCCTCGGCCGAGGCAAGGAGATTTACTGGTAGGTATTCCAGTAGTATCTCAGGGTGTTCTGAGCTACACTCCGACACGACTTGTACCGCTTTTGGGGGTCTGACTTTTACCAACCCCCTAGGCCCGCCATGCGATGCTCATAGAAGAACGGACCGGACTGTACGGATATTGTCACTGACAGGCTCAGTAGGGTTGTCAGGCTGAGTTCGCTCACAGACGTCCCTTTTAGTCAATACCTGGTAGCCCATTACGTATTGGCTTATACCTCTGACGTGCTAGTGGTTAAATCCACGACCATGATGTTGACGAGTCATTAGAGTCCCCTACATTCTGTTACTCAGCTTTCGGGCGAAAAGTTGTAGAGGCCGTATGGAGATATGGCAAGGTCCGATCAGATACGTGCGGTATTGCACGGATCAGGATCGGACAGTTTGTACTATAGGCCGTATGGTTATATGGCAGGGTTCGATCAGATACGTGCGGTATTGCACGAATCAGGATCGAACAGATATTACTAGCCGGTTTTGGTATAAGCCGGATCCTAGTATAGTACAGTGTAGATTTTGTCTCATTGCATTTGTATTTCGGTCGGAATACAAATGCGGGTGTGTATGCACAGTATCGGGGTTTTCCTGTAATTTATTACGGGACCAGTTTTCTGGAGTTGCCAGTTTGCTTTCCGTTTCGGCCGATTTCCATTGTTCCGTTCATTGGCCGAAGATTGGTGGAGGAGGGCTTATTTGCATTGTTGCAAATAAGTATTTGTGGAGGGGGTCTTTGCATTTTGTTGTATCATGATGGTTGCTCCATTCCTTGACCTTGACTTCTTGACTTCTCCATCCTGGCTTGACTTTTATATGACATGGTTTTCATGATGGTTGTGGTGGAGTGAGGTTCTCTTTTGGTGATCATTTCTTTGCATGATTTGGTTGTTGAGTGTTGGTGTATCTTTGTGATCATTATTCCATATGATAGCCTTCTCTCTCTCTCTCCCTTTTGGATTATGAGATGGCTCCCATTATTTTTGTGGCTCCTTCTCATTCTCACTCTCCCTCTCCTCTAGTGATGGCCGGCCACCATGAGGGTGGGCTGTCCAAGTTTTTATGGTGTGGGGTTTTGTTCATTTCATGTTCCAAAATCCCCAAAAGTCCCTCCACATTGTTCTTGTATCATTCCTCCACCAAAAAGGCAATTCCACATACCCCAAATGAGACTTCTTCACTACACATTCTACAGCGAATCTTGGGCACGTCGACTAGCCAGCTTCGTGCCCGAGTTGCCTCGGCATTGAGGTGGGAGCCCGTAAAAGAAGTAGGTGATGTGGTGCACTTCCGGCGACGAGGTGGAGACCGGAGCTTCCGCAGGAGATCGGGACGATGACGAGAAGACCGGAGGACTTGGATCGTCGGTATATCTCTATTCCCTTTCTTGTAGATAGCTAGGACTAATTAATGGTTCGATCTGGGTATTAGTGCGCGGCGGTTTGCCAGTTCAAGTAAAATTTAAAGTTTATCACCGCTTCCGCATTTGGCCGTCGGGTTGACGGCCGGGGCGCCGCCGTGCACTTACAGTGGTATCAGAGCCTCGCCATTAACTTAGTCTAGCTTGGTTTAATGTGTTTTGCATTTCCGGTCGACCAAAATTCCAAAATCCACATTTTTGTTCACATCAGTTTTCTGTTGAAATTTTTTGGTGTCGAAAATTTTTTCAGGTTACAGAAAATTGATGTACTGAAAATTTTAAGGACACTGTAGAAATTCGACACTGTAATTCGCCAATGAGAGCGCGGAACCGCGGCCAAGCCCCCATTTGGGCCGCGGTTCCGCCGCGCTATGAAGGGATCACTGTGTCAATTTTCTCCAGTGGGCTTCTGGGGTGAAAATAGGGTTTCTGGAATATTAATATTGGGCCCAGTATTTCTTGATCTGCTACAGTAATGCTTGGGGGCCCACTTGTTAAAATTTGATCGATCGGATATTTTAAACACATTATTTCACAGTATTTACATTATATCTACGACCGTGAATGTCACTTGATCGGTAAATCCTGTCTAACTGCTATAGCCCGGTTAGACGGATTTGCGAACGTGATTTTCACGATGATGTTCTGTTTTTGCTGTGATGTTGCGGATCGGTCGTGGGGGATAGCCTGGATGCAATGCTAGTACAGTTGTGGTTGTATTATGTACATTTGATATTGCGGGGCGAGCGTCCGACATGTGGACTGCCGTCACTGCCTGATTGTATTAATATTTTGGGGCACGGCCAGGTTGCGGTCGATGTACCCGTTGTATGTATATTTTACTTTCTGTACTAGGATTGCCCCGCGGAGGGGTGCACGGATAGCCGGATTCTAGAGGGCAACAAGCCCGCATCTCATGGCATTGAGACGGAGGGGGCTTCACTCTAGGATTGGCGGGATATTCGCCGCACTCGTAGGGGGTACAGGTTGACCCAGGAGGGGTGCCTAAGTTACCGGATTCCGTGAAGTGCTGGGTGGTCCATTCACGGTGCTGAAGGGGGCTGCCTCGCTTCAGGTTTTGGCGGGTGACTTGCCGCGCCCGTAGGGGTCTAGGTTTTCATTGCACAGGCTATCCACACGACCAGGGGAACGTCGGGTTTCAGCAGTGGCTCTGTGAAACCCGGGGATCCCAGATATCTGTATTGTTTCTGTGATGCTGTTCATTCTCTGTGATGTTGCATTTTATTCACGCCTTGAGCGAAATATAATATATTGGTATATATATTAGTAGATGTTGTATATGTTTTGCATCCGCGCTAGTCCAGTCCCCGCTCTGTCGTTTGTTAGCTAACCTAACGGGTAATGACGGGACCCAGTGGCGAATGCGGATGGCATATACGTACGTCATATTATTTTCGTTCTTTGTGGTGTGATCAATTGATGGGACTGCGTTGATTCGGATCAACGCAAGTTAAAAACAAACCTAAACTGATGTTGTTGGAACACTTTTCAAAAAGCTGTTATTGCAAGGACGTTCACTTTTGTTTTGCATCGTGATATTCAGTTGGAATATCCTGCTCCTTAGTCGACGAGGCAAGGGCCGAGATCCCTTCACCGGGAGTGACCCCTTGGACAAAAAGTTTGCGTCAGGGCATTAACTTCACTATAGCCGATTACTTTTGCTTTGCACCGTGGTATTCAGTTGGAATATCCTGCACCTCATTCTATAGGGAAAGAGCCGAGATCCCTTCACCGGGAGTGACCTCTTTAGCAATGGTTTTCGTCACTATATTTTTAAAAAGCTATCCGTTCCTTCAACGATATCAAGTTCATTACGTTAAAGGTTTTCGCCAGAAACCATTCGTAGCCCACCGTCGTTTCATATGGGTAGTCAATAGTATTCAAGCTGTGTTTGTTGGCCAAAGTCAAGGCACAGTGTTTGGTAGCTGTTGGTTATTCATATGCAGCATAGATAGATGCGTTGGTTTGGAACAGTCGTATAGCCTTGTTGGCCAAAGTCAAGGGCTTGTGCGGGTGGATTCGAATCAACCTGGAGAATGACGGGTAGAACTTGACATGTGACTTATGATTTGTTGGCCAAAGTCAAGGTCATAAGAGCATGGGGCAGAAATCACATCGGGAGTTTCAAAAGAACTGAAACTTGCCAGATATGCGCATACCTTCTGGAGTGTGATACCGTGAGCGGATTCCGTCACGTTGTCATGCGATGATAGTTGGATCCCGATTCCCACTGATGAGTTAGTTTACTCCTCGGGTGACCCCGACTAATTCTTCTTTCAGGTTTGGAGGAGAATTTGACGTACAGTGGGAGGATTCCAGATTAGATAAATTGGTAACCATTCTGATCTAGGTTAGAGTGCACGCTGAGTGTTTCTTTTCTCTCTCTCTTTGGCAGCGACCATTGACCTGACCCTAAGACTATGACTCAGTGACCAAGTTTACTGAACCTTCTTGACACCGGCTTTTGGATTGTCTGAGTTGCAGACCTCATTGCCACTCCTACCTTTACCCTTTTCTCCAGGACACCCCGTATTACTACGAACGTCCACTTCCATTGGACAAAACCATCGTATGGTTAGATACGAACTCGAAAGAATTTATTCGAGGATGGTTTCCGGTTCTGGAGAAAACGGATAGGACTATTCAGTTGTCTTTTCCTTTTACCTTCTCTCAGGTTGTGAGTACTCCTTGGTTTAGGGGATAGTACACCTATTACGCAAATTGGATACTCTTCTTCCAAACCTTAGGCTGGTGCCGACCGGTAGGGAATGAAGAAAACCAATTAGCCTAACGATGGTGTACACAAGGTATTAAGTTCAGACAAAGCAAGGGATTAGTAAGAGGGCAAAGTAAATTGCAACAGATATTCACGACCAAACCAAGTATTCCTTCGCCAATCCTAAATCACCTTGGTATTTCTCCAGGACACTCCGTATCACTACGAAGATCCACAGTTTATTGGATACTCCATCGTATGGTTATATACGAACTCGAAAGGAACTTGTTCCAGTTCGGGGATGGATTCTGGTTCAGGAGAAATAGGAATAAGATTTATTCAGGTGTCTTTTATCTTCACCTTCTCTCGCATTGCGAGTGTTCCTAGGATTAGGACAGTACACCCATTATGTCCATTGGATAGTCTTCTTCCAAACCATAGGCTGGTGCCGAACGGTAGGGAAGGAAGAAAACCATTTGGCCTAAGGGGTGTACAGAAGGTAAAGACTAAAGACATATGAAGGGATTTGGAGAGGTGGCAAAGAACTATACGGTTACAGTCGTAAATCTGGAAGAGGCATTACTAGGAATACCGGGATACCCCATCGAAACATTTCAATGTTTCAGTCTCACTGTGTACTGTTAAAGGAAAACTGATTTCCCAGTTAAACACTTGCTCCAGGGTATGTATTTACCAGGCATGATTCTCACATCTGTATGGTTTTACAGATGATGAGTGGGAGTAAGTTATTGGGAATTGGGTGATCATCCTCTTTATATCGGGATTCGTTGTAATCGGTGATATTTGAGGAAATCACCTGGGCTGTTTGCCGGTCGGCAAATATTTGGTTTTGAATATCCGCAGTTATGCACCAATTTCAAATTGATATATCTGTATGTCTATTTTCATAGAGTGAGATATACCTTTTTGAAATTATGTCTGTGACATTTACCTATATCAGTGGATGGTTAGGTAAGGAGCATTAAACAGCGGTGTAATTCTTCTTAACCATAAGTACAGTTTCCAACCTACGACACACAACGAATGAGTTATCAGACTCAAGGGACTTATACAGAGTATTGTATGTTGTCCAGGGTCCATCAGGACAGAGGGGTTGGTCCTCGTACTATATTCGGTTTACTTATGACTTCTCTGGTTTTTAGACAAGTGTTTCGCGGAAACACAGGATCTGAATTTTGAGAAGTTATAGGTATTTGAATAGAGTAGAGAACCAGGTGTAGCAAGTATCGGGATTCTTCAAAGTGATCGAAGATGTAGATACTTGTATGTGGTATTCAGTTGATAGTAGTGATTAAGAGAAATTGCTTCTCTTTCAGGTTACTCATAATTGGAAGCATTCCTAAGTTGAGTAACGCTGATCGGCCTCCTTCCATTTAGTTGACATGCACTGGAGACAGCTGCATGATTTGAATCTGGTTCAATTAAATCAGTGCCACTGGTTCTATATTGGATATAGAACAGTTCATATCTTAACGATGTTTAAGGTACGGGGAGTTGTCCGGTTTATGATTAAAACCAGACACTGGACAACTCAAGGCACGTTTCTGTAATGGCTGTTTGTGGGTTGACCCAGGCTATGACGAGGGTTGACTTTCTACCATCTGGATGAACAATAGCGATATTGTTCTAGACTCGCCACAGTTTTATTAAAAATGGATTTTTTCAGAAAAACAGTAGTGGGAGTATGGTAGAACTGGAAGTGATTCCATAACCACAAACGATTACTGAAGATTTGACAAGGAACCTAAAGATTCAATCTGGATTTACATTCCATTGGCCACTCCGCAGATGAGGTGGGTAACTTTAGGCACCCGAGAGGTACTCCGGTAGCCTCAAGGACGGTGACAGGGAAGTTCTTGTTTACCCACACTTGCCATTGCTGTTGTTCCAGACTGTGAGACCCGGCGGGAGGATGAGTATAGCGTCGTTCTGAACTCGCTTCAGAAGTGTATGTGTATATGACTCTGCCAGAGGGTTGTCGTAGTCAGTGGGAGCAGCGGAAGCATTGGTGGACAGGTAGCTTATGTCTATTTATAGACTAAAGCAGATGTAGCGGAGATAGATTATCTATTTCTAACGTGACAGTCATGGGTTTGACTTCATCAGAATAGGGGATGGATCTGTTGAGAAGGTAGTAGGGTGTGATATCCTGGTATTTGGATGACATACACAGAGTAGGAAAAGAGACTCCTATACTACAATCGGTTATACTTTGGTCGTCACACAGTGTTTTCTCCACATGGGACTTGGACATCATATCAGACATACTGGTTACTAGATCTATGGTTTTAGATCTAGATTTGGGTGGTTTCCCAATCAGGGTACTTAGACAGCATTCTAAGAGTATTTAGAATGAACGACTCCTGGCACGGTAGTGTACCTGCAGGTGATGGAGTCACCCTCTCTAAAGGTGTCTTACAGACTAAAAGGGAGAGGGGTGTGCATGATTGGCAGATCACATGCTTAGGCAATTGAGTCAATCATGAGATGTCAAGTACCACACCAGATGTTGTTCTTGCACTAGGTGCAATAAGTTGACATTAATCCAATCCTGGAGAAACAGTCGGAAGAAGTTTTAGAACATAAGTGGATGTTCTAGGGATATGATAACGACAGCCTCATTCGGGAAACAGTTATCATTCCAGGCTTCCAAGGTGACATGGACGACAAGGAGGTTGTCAGAGCTATAGTTTTCCTTCTGATGAGGGGCAGTATTTTGGACAGGTGGTCCAAGGCAATACTGAGGGTGGCATGGTGCAGGATACTGATTAAGTTCAGCTGACGATACAGTCTAAGAAGTTTGGATTTGGAGCTCATTTATGAGCTATGTCCCATCAGACATCCAGACACATTCTAAGACAGGTATTGCTCATTTCGGGAGATGGGTTTCTCCGCGAACTTGAGATATAGAGAGACATAGAAAGATACATCAAGGCGGATCCACTCACTGAGGCTATTCCTCGAACGCAATAGTTCCACAAGCGAGCTTTGTGGGACTGATTAGTAGAGGAGTTGGGTGTTCGGTATCACACGGGCTGTGAGTATGCGACATCGCAATAATTAGCCTTGAGTGCAAGTGGGAGATTGTTGGAGATAGTGCCCTCAGAGTCAATTATTAGGTCACAGGTACGTGACTGCAATGATTGATGGAGGACCTATCCCGGTAGGACAGTCTTACTCGAGATGATAGTATGCTATCTGGTTTACCTTTATCATCGTGTACTGCTTTAGGTGACCTGACAAGTTGCTATTGCACGTTGATAGAGCCCCTAGGATTCTTGCTTGACCACCAGCAGTATGAGGGCGATCATATAAGTGGGAGCTGGGGGTCTATAAGCACATCCTTAAAAGGTCCCTAGTCGTGGGAGATTCGAGACAGGGCATCGATTCTCCAGAGTAGACTAGTGTATACAGTCGAGACCCCGACGAGGGGCGGTGGCCGGTCTCACAAGCCACTGGTGTCAGTTGGTTCACCTAAGATGTATACAGGTGCTCATTGGGTTATGAGTACACCGGACAGGACTCGCCGGGAACATGCTAGTTGGTCATATACCAGACGTCAGATGGCAGTTCCCTGGTGACATGTGTGCAGGTTAGTTCATCGACCTGGGGATCATCATTTGTCTCGTGTGAGTTCCCACTGTACTTTGATTACTACCCTACCACGGCTCAAAGAAGTCGTGCAAACAGGTTTTAGTTGGGTACAGTCCCGAGCCACATGGAGGCAGTGAGCGTATCTTCAGGGGTTCGTCTCTCCCGGTATTGGGGGTGAGGTCGTGTTGTGTCTAGGAGAGCCATTACACGAAGCCCTCGGCCGAGGCAAGGAGATTTACTGGTAGGTATTCCAGTAGTATCTCAGGGTGTTCTGGGCTACACTCCGACACGACTTGTACCGCTTTTGGGGGTCTGACTTTTACCAACCCCCTAGGCCCTCCATGCGATGCTCATAGACGAACGGACCGGACTGTACGGATATTGTCACTGACAGGCTCAGTAGGGTTGTCAGGCTGAGTTCGCTCACAGACGTCCGTTTTAGTCAATACCTGGTAGCCCGTTACGTATTGGCTTATACCTCTGACGTGCTAGTGGTTAAATCCACAACCATGATGTTGACGAGTCTTTAGAGTCCCCCACATTCTGTTACTCAGCTTTCGGGCGAAAAGTTGTAGAGGCCGTATGGAGATATGGCAAGGTCCGATCAGATACGTGCGGTATTGCACGGATCAGGATCGGACAGTTTGTACTATAGGCCGTATGGTTATATGGCAGGGTTCGATCAGATACGTGCGGTATTGCACGGATCAGGATCGAACAGATATTACTAGCCGGTTTTGGTATAAGCCGGATCCTAGTATAGTACAGTGTAGATTTTGTCTCATTGCATTTGTATTTCGGTCGGAATACAAATGCGGGTGTGTATGCACAGTATCGGGGTTTTCCTGTAATTTATTACGGGACCAGTTTTCTGGAGTTGCCAGTTTGCTTTCCGTTTCGGCCGATTTCCATTGTTCCGTTCATTGGCCGAAGATTGGTGGAGGAGGGCTTATTTGCATTGTTGCAAATAAGTATTTGTGGAGGGGGTCTTTGCATTTTGTTGTATCATGATGGTTGCTCCATTCCTTGACCTTGACTTCTTGACTTCTCCATCATGGCTTGACTTTTATATGACATGGTTTTCATGATGGTTGTGGTGGAGTGAGGTTCTCTTTTGGTGATCATTTCTTTGCATGATTTGGTTGTTGAGTGTTGGTGTATCTTTGTGATCATTATTCCATATGATAGCCTTCTCTCTCTCTCTCCCTTTTGGATTATGAGATGGCTCCCATTATTTTTGTGGCTCCTTCTCATTCTCACTCTCCCTCTCCTCTAGTGATGGCCGGCCACCATGAGGGTGGGCTGTCCAAGTTTTTGTGGTGTGGGGTTTTGTTCATTTCATGTTCCAAAATCCCCAAAAGTCCCTCCACATTGTTCTTGTATCATTCCTCCACCAAAAAGGCAATTCCATATACCCCAAATGAGACTTCTTCACTACACATTCTACAGCGAATCTTGGGCACGTCGACTAGCCAGCTTCGTGCCCGAGTTGCCTCGGCATTGAGGTGGGAGCCCGTAAAAGAAGTAGGCGATGTGGTGCACTTCCGGCGACGAGGTGGAGACCGGAGCTTCCGCAGGAGATCGGGACGATGACAAGAAGACCGGAGGACTTGGATCGTCGGTATATCTCTATTCCCTTTCTTGTAGATAGCTAGGACTAATTAATGGTTCGATCCGGGTATTAGTGCGCGGCGGTTTGCCAGTTCAAGTAAAATTTAAAGTTTATCACCGCTTCCGCATTTGGCCGTCGGGTTGACGGCCGGGGCGCCGCCGTGCACTTACATGTTCAACATCGACAGAGGCAGATGATGATTCGCTCCTGGCCATATCCCAGTTGTAGCGGTGCTGATGCCGAAATCTCTGTCTAATTTCAGGCTTATGGCGAAAAGCCAGTAGGCCGCAAGTGCATACGAAATAGCCGAAATGATAGGGCAACTTGCAATAAAAAGCAGCAAGTAAAAATGTATGCATGAAAAATAGCCGAAATGATAGGGCAACTCGCAATAAAAAAGCTGCGAGTAAAAATAAAATAAACAGCCGAAATGATTGGGCACCGCGAAAAATAGCCGAAATGATAGGGCAATCGCGACCTCCACGATATAAAAGCTGAAATGATAGAGCATCGCGGAAAAAGAAATAAAATATAAAAAAAGGGTTTCAATTTATGCCCTACAGGTGATGTTCCATCACACCCTGTATACAATCCAAGGGCGTAAAGAAAAAGGGATCATACTTCTCCCTCAAGTTTCGTCATAAGAAGAAGCGAAATCTCGACGGGCCGCGAATGACTTAGAGATCATCTCAGCACTCATCTCGTAACAACGGACACAACTCTAAGCTAAGCGGATCAGCGGGAACTCCCAGTTCCATGGCTCGGTGATATACATATCGCCAATAGTCAAACCTCCTTCCCGTGAAATGCGGATACAATCAGCAAAAATTCCTGGTTATGTGGAACGCGGAAAACGTCACTCTTTGACCCCGTGGAAAACGTCCAAAGAGGATTCTGGTCCTCACGGAGCACGGCAGTGAACCCGTGTGAAGCATCCAGAGCGGAGCCTAGTCCTCGCCGACGGCATTGAACCCGTGTGAAGCATCTAGTGAAAAATTCCTGGTTATGTGGAACGCGGATAACGTCACTCTTTGACCCCGTGGAAAATGTCCAGAGCGGATCCTGGTCCTCGCGGAGCACGGCAGTGAACCCGTGTGAAGCATCCAGAGCGGAGCCTAGTCCTCGCCGAGCACTGCATTGAACCCGTGTGAAGCATCTAGTGCAAAATTCCTGGTTACGTGGAACGCGGATAATGTCATTCTTTGACCCCGTGGAAAACGTCCAGAGCGGATCCTGGACCTCGCAGAGCACGGCAGTGAACCCGTGTGAAGCATCTAGAGCAGAGCCTAGTCCTCGCCGAGCACGGCAGTGAACCCGTGTGAAGCATCTAGTGCAAGATTCCTGGTTACGTGGAATGCGGATAACGTCACTCTTTGACCCCGCGGAAAATGCCCAGAGCGGAGCCTGGTCCTCGCCAAGCACGGCAGTGAACCCGTGTGATGCATCCAGAGCAAACACCGGACTGTAGAGTCCTTAAAATCCACGGACTATGATGTCCTTAACCTTGACCGTAATGTCTTAAAACTAACGATCAACCACCCCGATCCCCTATGGATTCTGCCTTGGTTTAAGGGTACATCTCTTCACTCCTTTGATACATGGAGTTGTGATTCCTCAACGTCTTCAAAGAGGTGACGGGTCCCTGCAACTAAACATCGGACTGTGGAGTCTCTAAATCCACGGACTATGAGGTCCTTAACCTTGACCGTGATGTCTTCAAACTAACATCGGACTGTGGAGTCCCTAAATCCACGGACTATAAGGTCCTTAACCTTGACCGTGATGTCTTAAAACTAACATCGGACTGTGGAGTCCCCAAATCCATGGACTATGAGGTCCTTAACCTTGACCGTGATATCTTAAAACTAACATCGGACTGTGGAGCCCTTAAATCCACGGACTATGAAGTCATTAACCTTGACCGTGATGTCTTAAAACTAACTTCGGACTGTGGAGTCCTTAAATCCACGGACTATGAGGTCCTTAACCTTGACCGCGACGTCTTTAAACTACGATGCCTCGAGAAACCCCTGACTCCGTGAAGCACGAATAAGGGTGAGCACATCCAGCACTTGCAGGTCCTCACGACCTGTAAGGAAGAAAAACTCTCTTGTGAGATCCTTACGACTCTCAAGGGAAAACCCGCTTAAGAATCCTCACAATTCTTAAGAAGAACCTACACCTATGGGATCCTTTTGACCCACGGAAAAAAAAACTCTTTGTGAGACTCTCGTGGCTCATAAAGTGCAGAAGTCTTAGGAAATAGATCTTAACCCTGAATCCTAAGCTATCGCTGCCCTGCAAGGAGATCAAGATAAATTGTCCGCAAAACACATTCGACAAAAAGGAGACGCATCATTGAGAAGAAAATTGTATCTTTTATTCATAAACCAAAATAGATAAAAAGTACAATTCATGAAAGAACTAAAAGAAAATACTCTTATTTAGAAGTATATACAAAAAGGAAGGAAAGGATACAAGTCTTCAAGCCGGCGGGTGATGTAGCAATTTGACCAGCTCATCTTTCTGTTGCTGAGTCACGGCTTCATGATTCAGGATCGCCTGAAGACGAGCCTCCGCCTGAGCCTGCTGGGCCTGATACGAAGCAAGCCGAGCTTCAAGCTCTTTCTCGATGGCTTTATGAGCCTCGACCCTTTCACTGGTGAACGTAGAAGCTTTATCGAGAGCCACCACCTCTTTGATGGACTCCTGAAGCCCCCGCCAAAGCTCGTATGCTTTGTTGGCCTTGGCGGTAAGAGTAGCGCGAAGCTCGCTCAGCGCCTTGGAAGCTAGCTCCCTTTCCGAGAATTTGCGGCCAAGCCTTTTCTCGCATGATGTCATATTAACCGCGCATCGTGGTATCAGACCCCGCAACTCCGCTTTTGCAGCCACGGCTTCCGAGGAAAGGCGAGAACATTCAAGAGCGTGCAAGCGAGCCTCCACCTGTCGACAGAACTCCACCCAGACTCGCACCACTTCTTCGCTATGGTAGGTGGCAAGAAAAGGAAGAGAACCGTTAGCTTCGGCGGCAAACGCTTCAGCTATGGTCGCGCTGCCAGCACGGAGCTCCTCAATCAAAGATGATAAGGAGACAAGGCTTAATTGGGCCAAGCGTTCTGAAGCTCGCAAAGCATAAGGGCCACGCGGCATAACGATGCGCGATTCCAACGCTGTGGAGGCTGGCAGGGCTGTTCAGATTTGAAAGACGTCAATAAACTCTTAAGCAAGAAGAACGAATGGAATCCTAATGAAATGTCACTTACCTACGGTCATGCAAGTAGGATCTGAAGATTCCCCTGGCCCTTCAATGATCTCGACCTCGTCGTCAGCTTCCAAAACGATAAGAGACATCAACGCCATTTCGTAAAAAGGGCAACAATGCTATGATAAAAAAAATGGCGAATGACGCTAACCTTGCCCGGAGGAAAGGACAATGCGCTGAAGGGAGACCGCCTGCGGAGCTGCCATCTCCAATAAACGCTGAAATGATTGTCGAGGCGACAAATCAGCGATAGAGGCCGCCAAACAGCGCAATTCTGGAAAAGACAAATGAGTTCAGACAACGGAAAGGTTGCCAATTTAAAATTCAGAAGGTTACCTTCAACACTCCTCCCATTCTGAGCCGGGGGGATTGCAGCTTCAACGGCCTCCGCCGTGACATCGGGCTCCAACAAAGGGTGGGTAGTCCCGATTACCTCTCTCTCAGCCTCTGGGCCACCCTCGGGAAGAGTCATTGGGGCGGCAACCACCAAAGGAGCAAGCGCTTCATGATCAGGAACTGCCACTGGAGGCTCTATTTCAAGAGGAGCAGCCTCATCAACCCCCTCCACATCGAGCAACGCTTCATCGGGAATTTCGACAGGCTTTAGCTTCAACGAGCCCGTAAGGAGCTCCCCCAACGTCGAAGATTCTACACGATTCACATAAGAATAAGGATGCATATATACAGGCATGAATAATCTGGAAAAACTACAAAAAAGAACAACAACGTACCGATGCGCAAAGAAGCCCTCAATATAGCTTCATCAAGCCGCTGCTCCTTCTCAAGGAGGCGTGCTTGCCGGGGTTCAAGGGTAGACTCATAGCCGTCGGTCCATAAAGAAAGTGCGTCCGCTGCGTCTTCTGAAGCGGCCTGCTTCAGGGCCCTTTCCAACCATTCCTCCAAAGGACCGATAAACCGCCGTCGAATCCACGAAGGGTCTTCGTAAAAGATTACAGCGGGATAGGACTTCTTCGGAACCCTGGCGTTGTGAGACACGTCTTTGGAACGCCGTATGGCCTCAGCCAACTGTGCGGCCTCTTCATCGGCCGAACTCGGGAAGGAAAGTCCAGCGTCTGACTCTTGCAGGGCCAAGGGTTCATCTTCAAGAATAGGCTCAGACTCCGCCAAAGAATCGAGCAAATGGGTGGCCGCTTTCCTCCGCCGCTTAGACCCAGAGCCGGTCGCCGAGGATGACCGCTTCCTCCCCCGCGAAGCCTTAGGGCGGCGCTGACCCACATCGCCTTCGACACCCTCATCCCTATTACCCTCGCCCGGTGCCACGACCGAGGATGATACTGCCATTGTCGATGCCACGGAGGGAGGTGCTGCCACAGGCGGAGGTGCTGCCACAGGGGCCCTTCCACCTCGCGATCGGGAACCCAGGGGCATACCAGCCGTTGGAGTAAGATCTACCTTCGATTCTCCTGGGATGAGTGCAGTGCCGGTATCCCTTAGAGGGAAGCGGACCGGAGCCCTCGGTCGCAGCTTAGCTCCTGGAACCAGAGGAGGGGCGTCGTGGCCAAGAAGCACCCTCCTTTCCTCAAGAATAATTGGGTTGATCTGATGAAGATACCAACCCGTAAACGCGCCTACGCACCGGGGCAGGTACTCAGCTTCACGGACCATGAAGTGGGAGCCGGTGTTTAGCCTTATGAAATGATGAGAGGCATCGCTAACGGCATCGAGTGAAGGGATCGGGGCGACTATAAAAGCCTCGAAAGGAACACTCTGGTCGTATCCAAGCTGTCGGGCGAATCGATGCGGATTGTACCGCATGAAAAGAGCTGCACTGTCCTGGCGAAACACCAAGTAGCCCGGTCTAATAGTATACAAGTGCGCGGCCTCCCGAGGCTTCAAAGAAGGTGCGTTGTCTTTTGACAGGTCCCAGAGTTGTTGAACTGGACCAGAGGGAATAGACAAGACCCGATTATTAAAAACCATCCCGCCAGCGGCAGCGTAAGGAGAAATCAGCACCCGAATAGCCCCGAACTGAGTCGGGTCGGCGGCAGAAGCATCCACCAATCGCATAAGTCGTGCGAAGGGATAGGCATCATAAAACGCGGGCGTCTGATGCATAGCGAAAGCCCCCAGCACATGCATTTCGACCTAGGACGTAAAATAATGAAGCGAAAAGTTTACCACATCCACGCCGAGAGTAGAGGTATTAGCTGCGGTGCCCAACCCATGATAAAGGTACGCCAAGGCTGGGATGCCGATGGCCAACCGCATCCCCTCAGCAATACGATAAGCCGGATAGATAACCGAAGCTCTCATAAAGCGATGATGCATGGGGATGACAAACAAACTGAGCCAGACGCTAACAAACCCCACGAAGAACGTCTCGTCATCCACGCCGGAAGCAGCAATGTATTCAAAGGACGTCGGCGACATAATAGGGATGTAGTACCGTGGTAGATCCGATTCATTAGTAGGCAGTTTCTTCGGGCCAAACCCAAAGAGGTCTTTGAGGTTTGCAAACTTCGGGGCTGTCTTCGATAAGGCGACCTCGCGAAGGAAACGAGCAATGAAGCTCTTGAAAGTAATACCCTGCTCTTCGGATTCGGTGAATAATGGGTCGAAGATACCTAGCGCCTTGATTAAACTGGGATGCTTGTGGCGGACGGCATTTTCAGTAGACAGGACGTCAACCTGGGCGAGCTCGGGCTCAAAGATGTACTCGTCAGAAGGCAGCAACTCCTCATACAGACTCCCCCTGATTGGCAACCCTGAGATGTCATAGAATTCTGCCAGAGAGATCGAGACCTCGCGATCTCCTAGAATGAAAGTGTTGGTGGGAAGATTCCATTGATTCAAGAACGCCCTAACCCACCAGACATGCGGGGACTTATAATGGAAAAGTGACGCATATATTGCCTGATAAAGCCCGACCTTCTGCAGCCGCGCACGATGGGCAGAAAGGATGTAGCGAGCACAGAGAAGGTAGCCCGTAGGGTGTCGAGGAGTGAGCCCTATCTTATAAATTTGCCCCCACGGGTGGGCCTCACCCTGGCAAATACGCCGCCCCAAGATATCTATGGCCAGGATCGGATGGTTCGGAATACCGGTCGTCGAAAGCTCGAGCCTCCCCGTTGGAGTCCAGTTGGGCATTTACACAGCAAAAACCGTTCTCGGAGGGTCCATCGGTAAGAATGGGAAAGTGGGCTCTGTCGGTACCGCGCAAAGGAAACTCCGGCGACCCTGAATAATATGACTATACCAAGATCCCCATTGAAGTAGGTTGGTGCAGTTCGGGTCATGGGCCCGGATCATCGCCATCGCTTCCTCATCGGATGGTGATTGAGGAAAAGCGGCCTCCGAACGGGTAAAGGGAAAACACGGAGCAGAAGCCATCGCACCTGAAATCGAATGGACGAAGACCGTCAAAAGCAAAGTCAGCAATATACATCCATGCATGAACATGAAGACCAGCTGAAGAAAACAACAGTGGACTTCTTTTTTGGGGCCGTTAGCTACAAAACAACATGGGCCCCACAGAATCAGGATGACGGCTCATTAATAATGAGACCAGGCAGTTATATTAAAACAGAGGGAATATCCTCATTAAATAAAGAATGGGATTCAAGTAACCCTACACATTCCCCCTAGAGGACAAATCTGTCTCGGGCTCTACAACAGATCCAACAGGATCAATGGAATTAAATTCCCACAGAAGTCATCATTACAAAGCTCCTGTTTCATTAATTGCAGAAGGACAACCTCGGGTCAAGAGACCCCAAGAAGCCTCCATGTGAAGAAATTGAGTTCTTCGTAGGAATTAAATTCCTTATTAAGAAAAAGGGAATTAAATTCCCAGAAACCCTTTTGGATAAAATTAAATTCCATAGATTTTAACCGTTACCATTATCTCCCTAAAGATCATATGAACCCTAAAAGGATCTACCGTTGAAAGTTCTATTCCATACTCCTGTGGAAAAAACTTAAGGGAAAATGGGTTCATATTAAAAAGGGTAGAAACCCCTGTTTTGGATTTAAAATCCAGAGGAATGTGAGAGTTCTTCGTTCATATGAGAGCATTACCTAAAGAGAAAAGTCACTTCGAACAAAGTTAAACTCTGGAAGATTTTCAAGGCAGAGAAGTAAGCTCTGGGAAAAGAGAATTAAATTCTCAAAAGAAGAAAGTTTGCAAGGAAGAAGATGAGCAAAGTGGAGGCGTCTCTGAAATGACCCCAATATTTATAGGAGGTGATGGAAACGTTTCATCTCCCCAAATCCCTAGAGGAATTCAACGGTCATAAAAGGTGACAGCGTTGCACTCACGTGCAGACACGTGAGAACAACGCTGTGGGGGCATTTGTTTCCCGATTTAAAATCAGGAAAGCCTACGGAAGAGGATTCAGAAAAGGGTCACGTGCTCACACGTGACCAGCAGTCACGTGTTGGCACGTGACATCTAAAAGCATCGGCAAGGCAGATTCAGTTTCCCGACTACATCAAAGAAAAGGGCTTCAGAAAGGGTCACATGCTCCCACGTGACCAGGGTCACGTGTTGGCACGTGTCATTTAAAAACAGCAGACTCATTCTCCGGTTAAATCAAGAAAAAGGCTCCAGACGAGGGTCACATGCTCACACGTGACCAGGGGTGACGTGGTGGCACGTGACGGCTAAGCAGCGGCCAGAAGGCAGAGCGCAAAAAGAAGACGAGGGCTCGTTCCAAGGGGGTCACGTGCCCACACGTGACCAAGGGTCACGTGGCCACACGTGACCAGCTTCCAAAGCCTATCTGTTAACAGAATTAAATTCTGAGAAAAGACCTCTCAAATCTTTCCAAAGGAACCGATTGAATTAAAAATTTAAAGGTGATTAAATATCACCTATCTATGGAAAAATCTTGAATTTGGAAAGATTTCCCCTTAAAATCTAACCGAAATAACAAAGGAAAATCTCTGGATTTAAAATCCAATGGTGAATAAAATTCACCTAACAATCCAAAGGTCCAAACGAATGGTGAATACAAATCAGATCCCTTAATGAATGATTCATCGAGACTAATTGATTCGGCTCCTTCTCCTATAAATAGGAGCCAAGGGAAACATAGGGAAGAGGATCGAGACATAAAAAAAAGAAGAAGAGAGCCTTGATACTTTGGAGGAATTTGGATCTTCTGCAAAAGAAAACCCTAGGTAAGAAAGGGAAGGCTTTTTGAAAGAAAAAGAGAATTTAATTCTCAACAGAGTTTAACTCTGATATAAAACAGAAGAACATAGTTCTCTCTTTGGTGGAGGATCTGTAAAGTGCACATCTCCCCTTGAATTGAGAATTTAATTCTCATTGGGTTGAGATCCTGCCATGCAGATCCAAAGCATAGAGAGAGAATGGAAGCTTGAGAATTTAATTCTCACAGAACTATAGGAATTTAATTCCTTTAAAATAAAATTAGGGTTTAACCCAATGTTATGGGAATTTAACTCCTTCAGAATGAACAGGATCAGGGTTCAACCCTAGAAAAATAATAGGAATTTAATTCCTTTAAAAAAAGAAGAAATTAGGGTTTCACCCTATGACAGAATCTCATACCTCTCTAAAAGAGAGTGGGAATTGAATTCCTTTAAAGCTTTTATTAGGGTTTAACCCTATGATGGAATTCAGTTCTTCACATATATGAGGAATTTAATTCCTACAGAAAATTCAGAGTTCAACTCTATCCCGGAATATAAATCTTCAGAGGGGAATAGGAATTTAATTCCTCTTAAATTTATCATTAGGGTTCAACCCTACGAAGAATTTAATTCTTAAGAAGGGATTAACAGATCTTCTAAAAAAACCATACAAAGAGGCAGGGTCACGTGCCACCACGTGACCCTCGAAAAGATCCACAGAGAAGAGCCACCGCTAAAACTTTGAGGCAGTGCCTCACGTGACCCACGTGACCTTTGGCAGAGGCTTTAACATACAATCATTTAAATGCCCGTCACGTGATGGCACGTGATGCTCTAAAAGATGCAATATTCTCAACAGAACAAATGAAGGGAGGGCGCCCTCACGTGCTACCACGTGACCCCTCTTGCCTTAGTGTTTAACAATAAATTGGAACCTCTTAATCCAGTGTTAAAACACTGTTTGGCCTTAGTGTTCAACACTAATCAAAGAACTTTATTCGCAGTGTTTAACTCTGAATTTCTTAGTGTTTAATACTAAATTAAACCCCTGTTAACAGAGCTTAAGACTAACTCCTTCAGTGTTCAGCACTAAATTAAATTCTCTGTCACTAGTGTTTGACACTGATTTGCTCTAGTGTTTAACACTAATTTGGACCCCCTGTTGCTGGTGTTTAACACCAACTGTCTTTTAGTGTTAAAACATTAACTTGATCCCAGTGTTCAGTACTGTTGAATTAACGTTAGCCCAATTGGCTAAATGGCCAGAGGCAAAGCCTCTCCTTCAATGGACCAACAGGAAGCCAATATTTCAAACATGATTGTACTTAGCCCAAGATGCCCATAAGTCCTCAATTCAGACTTAACTGGACTAATGGGCTCATAACATAATTAATTGGTCTTGATCCCAAATTGGGCCAAAGACTATTTAATCCACCCCGGTTCAAGGGTACATCTCTTCACTCCTTTGATACTTGGCGTTGTAATTCCTCAACGTCTTCAAAGAGGTGACGGGTCCCGATGACCACACATTGACACGGACTGTGGGGTCCTTAAACTCATGGACTATGAGGTCTTTAACCTTGACCGAGATGTCTTAAAACTAACAACGGACTGTGGGGTCCTTAAACCCATGGACTATGGGGTCCTTAATCTTGACCGAGATGTCTTAAAACTTACAACGGACTGTGGGGTCCTTAAACCCATGGACTATGACGTCCTTAACCTTGACCGCAATGTCTTAAAACTAACAATGGAACGCAATGTCCTTAAACTATCTATGGACCGCAACGTCCTTAAACTACCTATTGACCGCAACGTCCTTAAACTACCTATTGACCGCATCGTCACTAAACTAAACAACAGGGCCCCCTTAATGGCTCTATTGTTGGATCTAAACGATCCCGTTAAGTCGATCTTAGTCCAAAAACAAGACTAACGTATCCTTAACAAACATTTAAGTCGATCTTAGTCTCAAATGAGGCTAACGTATCCTTAAACCCAAACCCCCAAACCCAAATCTAAGATAATACGGATTTGGACTAGTCCACGCCCTACGGGCGACGACATAACTCAGTCTCCGTATACAATCCACGGGCAACGAAACATAAAATAAACACACACGACACGAAGTGACCATCTGGAGAAGGAGAAAGTGGTTACCGCGATGCGGTAGCGTAATTAACTGCAGGGGCTTACGCCTGCAGGGAAGAGCGTCCCCACAATCAAAAACCCCTCAAGCGAGTGGGAATCTGACGAAGTCTGCTACATCGGACGCATCCGTTTAAACCATCGATATACGGTGCCATAAATCAACTTGGCATCTTCGGAGAGGTGGACGGATAGCACCAATTAGCATCTGCCCCGAATTTCAGGCGAGACAGTCCATGTCTCGGCCGCCGTTCGGAAGGGAACATCACCCACAAGCCGCAAGCGGGTTGCTTAACGTAACGGCCACCCGGGTATTGAGCGATCAGAAGATCAACGAGCAAGCCTGCTCACACTCCTGCGAATCCAATCAGTAACCCTTACCGCACAGTCCGGTCTGTTCGTCTCATATGTCGCATATCTCCCCTAGGGGTGGTAAACGTCAGACCCTACCAGCTTGATAAGTCATGCCGATGTAAGGTCCATAACAAGCATGAAACTACTGATAACACTTACCAGTAAATCAGTGCAACCCTGGCCAGGGATTTCCAGTTATGGCCAGTCGAGCATAGCGCAACATCAACCCCCAATACCGGGAGAGACGAATCTCCTCCTATCGCTCATTACCTCCAGGTGAATCAGGACTGTACCCAAAAACCACCTATTTGCACGACTCAGTAGAGCCGTGGTAGGGTGGAAATCAAAGCACAGTGGGAGACACACAAGACTCTATGACGATCTCGGGTCAACAGATTGGGCTGTACCAGTGTCACCAGAGAACTGCCATCTGACGTGAGGTATAATACCATCTGGGAGTTCTCGGCGAGTCCGTTCAGTGTACCCAGTCTCCACTGAGCACCCGCATACCGTCTCTGATGTCAAACACCAATGGATATGGGATCATCCATCGCCCATCACATGGGTCGAGAAGATATACGCCAGTCTACTCTGGAATATCGATGTCCCGTCTGGATATTCCCACGACTAGGAACATTGAAGGATGTACTCATTGAATACCCATGCCCCACTAGTATGATCTACATCATTGTCCTGGAAGTCGAGTACACATCCTAAGGGCTTTATCAACATGTAACAGAGAGACAATAAGTATACATGTTAAGATAAAGAGAAACCAGATAGCGTACTATCATGTCGAGCAAGAAAGTCCTACTTATATATGTCCCAGCATCCACTACAATATACATCTCATGTACAGTAATGGCCTCTAGGGCATAAATATAACTAACAATCTCCCACATGCACTAGGGCCATCTGTAGCAGTGGTTGTAGTATCTCATACTCAACCATCCCATATAAGTCTCTCTTTGGGAAAAGCCTTTGTAAGTGGATCCGCCGTGTTGTCCACTGAGTCTACTCTCCTAACCTCGATCACCCTGGAGATCAACTATCTCCATGATCAGGTGATACTGCCTTGGAATATGTCTGGGTCACTCATGGGACCGTGGTTCCTGGGCCAAAGCTTCACCTCCATTGTCATACAATGGTAGGAACCTAGTTCATCTCATAAACTAGTATATACCCAAACTTCCTCTTTGGTGGTATCTTCTATAGCGATGTCACCAGCCTTTATCGTCTAGTTTGCCATGGTATCTCAGCTTGGAAGTCTTCCAACATACCGTCCCTCCACTAAGGGTAAAGACAATGTCTACGACTGACATTCAGTCGTCCTTATCACCCTGGAACATTTCCAGTGATTCTCCCCAAGATCAACTGATACCATCTCTCTACAACTAGTGAGAATCTTAACATCCAATTAGATCTATCTTATAGATCCAAAATCCAGGATTTAGGAGGTATCACTTTGATCCTATATGGAGAATCAATGTGATAAGAGGAGATTGACCGAGTGTAGCATAGGAAACTCATTTCCTATCAAGAGTATGTTGTCCACATACAATACGAGGATGGCCACCTTACTCTCTACTACCTTTTTATATGCACAAGGTTCATCTACCATTTTGATGAAGTCAAACACTTTGACTACCACATCAAAAGAGACAACTCCGCGATGCCTGCTTTATTCTGTAAAGAAACTTGCACACGTTTCCGCTGCTCCCACTGTCTACGAAGCCTTCTGGCTGTGTACTTATAGACGCTCTCTTCTAAATTAGTATTTTGAAAAGCAATCATGACACCCAACCACGAGATATTGCAGTTATGGTATGCAACAATGGCAAGTAGGATCCGGATGGACTTAAGCATAGCCACTGGAAAAGGTTTCATCCTTATCCACGCCCGGTCGATGATGAAAAACTTTAACAAGTCTAGCTTTGAAAGTCTCAACTTTTCCATATACAATAAGTAATCTTCTCAAGATATACTTGCTCCTGATGGGGATTTAACCCTTCAGATATAGCAGCCAAAGTCCATACTTAGTTTGTGTACATGGATTCCATCTCAGATCACTAAGCATCCAGTCATTCTTACAGAGTCCCTACTCTCGATGGCCTGCTCGAAACTAGTTGGGTCATCATCTCATGATGCATTCCTTGCTCCCACTGTCATCGAGAAACCGAAGTATCTCTCAGGCGGATGAGGAACCCTACCAGATTGGCGGAGAGGCTGAGGTTCGTCGGGGACTATTGAATCTTTTGGTTCTACCAAATCATCAGCTGCAGTTTGTATAGCTGGAACTCCATCCAGTTTTACAGAATTGACCTTGCCTCGATCTTGTCCGGATTGTGCTTTTGACATAGGCCGGACAATCCCAAATCTTAACTTGCTTAAGAGATGGGCTCTTCCCATACCATATCTCATATGGAGTGGTAGGCACTGATATGATTCGAACCCAATTCAATAGGTATGCAGCTTCTCAAGTGCATAACTCCCAAAGGAAATAGGAAACTCAGTAGTACCCATCATAGAGCGCACCATATCACAGAGGGTGTGATTGCTCCGCCCCGATACACCGACGTGCTGTGTTGTATACTTAGGAGTAATGCTGAGAGAGAATCTCATTCTTCTTTAGAATAGTCCAGGAATCCCTTGCTCAAGTATTCTCCTCCCTGATCACATCAAAAGACATAATACTTATACCCGTTTTTGATTCTCTACTTCTAACTTATATTCGATGATTATCTCAAATGTTTTGGAGTTGTGTTTCAACAGAAACATGTGTCCGAATCATGAGAGATCATCAGTGAATGTAAGGAAGTACAAAGAATCAGTCCTGGCATATGTAGACTGGGGACCTTCATATATCAGCATGTATCAATCCCAAGAGTTCACTAACTCTTTCTCTGTTTCCGTAAACGGAGCTATGGTCATCTTATCTTTGTAACATGACTGGCAAGTTTCATAAGATGTAAATTTAAACTGATTTAAATATGCAACTAAATGTAACTTAGCTAGTCGGGTCGCATTGATATGATCTAGTCTACAATGCTTCAAGAAGAATTCGTTCATTTTTTAACTCTTCCTCTCGTGTGTGTTCTGTATACTAAGAACTGTAGTTTGATTTAGAACATCAATGCTTTTAGATAACGTGCCTGAACCGATCAACTCTTGATATAGGAAATGTTCAAAACATTATCCAACAATACAAAATTATATCTTTTCTTTACTAGTAAAGAGACTAATATGATGTTGTATATCAGGTTGGTATCTAATAATATTCGTTTAGAATCAATGTATTCTGGTAATACAGGGTGATAGTGACCAACAGACTTGGCTGCAACACTTGCACCGTTTTCTGTCTCATGAAACTTATCACCTGTTCTCAGTTCTCTACCTTTCTTTAGCCCATGTAACAGATTACATATGCGGGATCCTGATCCGTTATGTAATACCCAAGACGTAGAGGATACCGAGAAACAGTTCTTTGTAATGAACACACCCGAAGAAGATGTATCATTATACACTTTCTTCATTTGGGCGGCATGGGAATCCTGGTATTCCCCTAATTCCTGCTCGGTCTTATAACAATTATAAGTTGGAGCGGGACCAACGTTCCCCAGCTCAGTATAACAAGCGGGTTCGGTCAATACATCCATATTATTATCTTGATTAAGGCGTGACATGGTCGCTACCTGGAGAGAGAGAGAAGAAAACACTCTGCGTGCGCTCTTGCAAGATTAGATTGGTTATATATATATTTTATCTAATCAGGATGCCTCCCACTGTTTTTATCAAATCTTCATTCAAACCCTAAAAGGAAAGACTAGCCGGGATTAATTACACTCTACAAGTTCGCCAATCTTTCAGCCAGGTCAGTGCCGGTACTTTGAGGGAGATTCTCCGTGCTTTCGCACGGACTTAATTAAAATAAACCTCGTTTTCCCAGGGGCGTAACCCCGTTGACACCTTTATAGACACTTACTTGATCGGCTAATTGTAAAGTGCAAAACTCTTCCAGGAGTAACAATTACTCGCAGTGGGTATCGGGATCCAACTATCATATAGAAGGTATGCAATCTCATTGCAAATTTCAACACTTGAAACTCCCGATAATTGTTTTTACCCCTAGCACTTATGACCTTAACTATGGTCAACAAATCATAAGCACTAGTCAAGTTCTACCCGTCATTTCGTGATTAATTAGACCCACCCACATGACCCTTAACTAAGGTCAACAAAGTCACGTGACTGTTCTAACTAATCGCATCATATGCGGTGTAGGAAGACATCACTTAGCTACCGTACACTGTGCCTTGACAATGGTCAACAAACACAGCACGAATACTAAGTACTTTACTTCCTAAAATGACGGAGGGTTGCAGATGGTTTTTAAGAAAACCTTTAACTCTTTGAACTTGATCTCGTTGCGGAATAAAATGGTTTTAAATGGAGTGCTTTTGAGGCTTTTGCTAGTTTCGCTAAAGAGGTCACTCCCGGTGAAGGGATTTCGGCTCTTTCCTCGTCGAATGAGGTGCAGGATATTCATAATACCACTATGCAAAGAACGAACTAGAAAAGCAATCGAAAGACAAACCGAAGGTTGTAGCATCTGCTAGTTATTGCTAGAGAGGTCACTCCCGGTGAAGGGATCTCGGCTCTTTCCATATCGAATAAGGTGCTGGATGTTCTACAAGGAACACCGCTATGCAAAGCAACAACTAGAGCTACCTGATTTTTGAAATTCGATTCCACAACATCATTTTAGGTTTATTTTCTTTCATAAAACTCATTAATGAATGTCCCATCATTTAAGTCCACCTAAACATCACAGATAAATACAACGTACGCTTATGCCATCCGCATTCGGCTCGATGTCCCGTCATGCACCGTTAGGTTAGGTAACTAACGGCAGAGCGGGGAAGGGCTAGTGCGGGTGTAAAACATAAGCAACGTCTATATAGTATATCATATATACTATATACAGTATCTATCTGAACATATCACATGATCACATCACAGATAACGTGCCAGAAAATTTCATATGAAAATATTGGATATACTAGGATGTCCGTGTTTTATTTTGAGCCTCTATAAAAGACGGATTCCACGGTCGTGATGAATAGCCAATCCCACACCCCTAGACCCCTACGAGAGCGGCAAGCAACCCTACCAATTCTAGAGTTAGGAGACCCGGACTCGACTCCTCGAGATGGTCTCCTACTGGACCCTAGAATCCGGTTACTTATGCTCCCCTCCTTAGGTCTATCCTAATGCGGAAAAGTAAATAATATACAATAGTGACATCATCCTCAGCCCAGAAGTGCCCCAATAAAAGAATATTACATACAAGTTTTTACATGAATGAAAAATGAAAAACACTCATCTCACATAAAACCCCAGGCTATTCAAACACGACGATCCAATATAACATATCCAGCAACACATAACATCACATGTCATCGACGTAAGTAAATATGCCCATCACAATTGTCGTTGACATATAGCAACGAAACCGGCGATATCACATATTACACTTACGGTCGCAGAAAAGAATGTGTAAAACTACAACAGTTGGGATCCGCAACCTCCTCAGACATCGCTTGCCTAACCAAATGAATTCCTTAGACATGACATGCCTAACAATTATAAACCCCGCATTTTAGTCTCATTATCAAAAACTCCTTTCAATATCAAGTCGGGCAATTCAACAAGATTCCCGACATCCTGATCGAATGCTCGTCGCAAACTTTAGTAGACGGCCGCACCCCCGGATGCCGTCGACGAAGAGCACTAAGGCGGAACACAGCTGCCGCGAGCACCCGAACGGATGCTTTTGGCGACAGGGTTCTCCTCAGTCACTTGGCCGGGGCTATGGGGCGTGGCTGTCTATTAAGTTTACGGGCGAGTATCCGCGTACGCTACGTGATTGCGACGGACTTTCGATCACATCAAAATTCTGTAGCAACCGATCAAATGAGACTAAACTGCTATGTTTATAACATTCAAATTAGTTATCTCATAACTACTTGTGGATTCCAAATATTGTATCACATTCCAGATAAATAGACAATGTTAAACTTTCTGATCGAATAATCAAACACCCATGTTTTCCCAATGGCTCAACACTTGAGGGGAGTTTAAAAAACATCAATTTCATGCCACAGTACCAACGGTCCAGCCGTAGAAGGGTCAAGCCAACGCCTCACATGTGGCACACCGTACTGCCCCAAACCCTAAGGTTCAAAAGGCAGTTCAAGACGGTCACATAATCGAGTTAAGGTTTCTTGTCATCTAGAGGGTCCATCGCGTTACTTGCACGATTTAGACATTCTTAAACAACGGAAAAAATCCAACACATGGAAATTTTCTGGGTCGGGAAAAAGTGAGTTATTGATATCAGGTCGAACTTTTTAACACTTTCTAAGATTACCCGGAAAAACATAAATGAAGTTAAATAATCCGATCGAATCATCGAGTCCCCAATACAACCCAGAAAACTCAACTCTTGAGTATAAATTAAAAATTCCTAGAAAACACAGGAATTACAGACGGACATTACTGTGCAAACCACGTGCCTTAATTCACCTTTTTGGCCGCTGAACCGCCGTGCAAGCCAGGTACGGCCGCGGTTCCACGGTGCTTTGGTCGAATTGGGGGCACGTGCTGCACCGTAATTCCTAGAAAACCCTGCTGATTTTTTTGAGTATTTTTAATTCACAAAAAATCACAGTTTTGAAAAATGTACAGAGAAGGGTATAGATTAGGGTTTCGGGGTTCGATCGGATTTCTAACTTCGTCAACACTACGCCTAAAGCTCTAGCTTGGCTCTGATACCACTGAAGGGTTCCTAGGCACTCTAACAAGGTTCTACAAGGCATCAACCATGCCCGATTCAAAAAAATAGACGTGCCGAACAACCCTAACCAAGATCGTATACTAGAGATTATGCGAAAACTAGCAAGTTAAACATTTTAACTACAAGTGAAAGGGATTACAATCTTTGTAGATCCGGTCCTTCACTTCTAAAGCTCCGTGTTGACGTCCCTTCGCTGCGATCATCGGAATCCCGGACTCTACAGATGGTTTCTTCGGAGAAATGAGCGGGCTAGGTCGTTGACTTCGAGGCCGAAGATGATCTACATCGAGGAGACTCAATCTCAAGCTCCATCTTCACTAGGTCAAGAACTTTGTGAAGAGAACACCCTAAACTAAATGGCAAGTAGTAGAGGATGATGAAATAGGAAGTGGGTTCACTTTGGATATGGATTTCTCACTTTGTTTCTTCAGTTGAATATTTTTCTAGCAAGCTTTCTTCTTCTTGAAGAAGAAGAAGAAGAAGAAAAGAATAAGAAAGAAAATGAATTATCTAAAATGAATAATCAAGTGAAGTCTATCAAATTGCAACCATGGGTGATTTTACCTTTGTAGAGACAAAACTATAGTTTGAGGTAATGGTTAGGTTATTGATAATCTTATGCAAAACAAAATTAGTGGACTTTGTCAAAGATGCTTGAAAGCTTCATGAAGCTTCAAGAAAAGACAAAGAAAGCCACTATTTTGTTTTACCAAAATAAATAAGAACCTAAACCATTATCTTAAACATGGTGTAAGTCATACACACACCCAAGTTTGCATGTATCATCAAACATGATACAATCTAGTGCACAAAAATATATCCCATATACAACTTGTGCACATCAAGTGAGAAAATCAATCTTAAGTGAACCAATACTTGGTAATGTAAAGTAATATATCAAATATATAATTATACATTAAGTCATTAAATCAATAGTTGATTTAATGATTCGGTCATATCGCATATAACCGACTAATATCTAGTGTATCAATGTATCGAATCAACACTTGATTCGGTAACCCGACTATATATCATATAACCGTCCGATGATAGAAATTGCGAGAATAGAATACAGTATCACATACTGGTATTATTCTCGGTCCCGCATATATATCATATGCGCTCCTATTTCGTTTCGCTTGAGCCAGGAAACCTCTATGTAGGACTCTAAAGACTCGTCAATACGCCGGCAGTAGGCGGTGATCATATCAATCACCCACAAGCCGCAAGCGGTCTGCTAAACATAAAGGCCACTCGGGTATTGAGCGATCAGAAGACCAACGAGCAAGACTGCTCACACTCCTGCGAATCCAATCAGTAACACTTACCGCACAGTCCGGTCTGTTCGTTTGATATGTCGCATATCTCGCCTAGGGGTGGTAAACGTCAGACCCCAGCAGCTTGATAAGTCATGCCGATGTAAGGTCCATAACAACCATGAAACTACTGATAACACTTACCAGTAAATCAGTGCAACCCTGGCCAGGGATTTCTAGTTATGGTCAGTCGAGCATAGCGCAACATCAACCCCCAATACCGGGAGAGACAAATCCCCTCCTATCGCTCATTGCCTCCATGTGAATCGGGATTTTACCAAAAAACAACCTGTTTGCACGACTCAGTAGAGCCGTGGTATGGTGGAAATTAAAGCACAGTGGGAGACACACAAGACTCTATGACGATCTCGGGTCAACAGACTAAGCTGTACCAGTGTCACCAGAGAACTGCCATCTGACGTGAGGTATAATACCATCCGGGAGTTCCCGGCGAGTCCGTTCAGTGTAACCAGTCTCCACTGAGCACCCGCATACCGTCTCTGATGTCAAACACCATTGGATATGGGATCATCCATCACCCATCACATGGGTCTAGAAGATATACGCTAGTCTACTCTGGAATATCGATGCCCCGTCTCGATATTCCCATGACTAGGAACATTGAAGGATGTACTCATTGACTACCCATGCCCCACTAGTACGATCTACATCATTGTCCTGGAAGTCGAGTACACATCCTAAGGGCTTTATCAATATGTAATAGAGAGACAATAAGTATACATGTTAAGATAAAGAGAAACCAGATAGCGTACTCTCATGTCGAGCAAGAAAGTCCTACCTATATATGTCCCAACATCCACTACAATATACATCTCATGTACAGTAATGGCCTCTAGGGCATACATATAACTAACATGACGGGACCCAGTGGCGAATGTAGATGGCATAAGAGGACGTAGTATTTTCTTTGTTTTCTGCAATGATAGGATAAATGATGGGATGCATTATTTTAATGCAAAGAAAATAAACCAAAGTTGAATCGTTGGAACAAATTTAAAAGAAACCACTCGGTCATTTTAAAAGAGCAGATTTTTTAATTGCGGAGCTTTAACCACTCCTTTTAAAAGGCTATCGGGTTCCTTCAATTATATCAAGTTCACTACATTCACGGTTTCGGCAAAACCAGTCGTAGCCCTCCATCATTTCTTATGGATGGTCGGTAGTATTCAAGCTATGTTTGTTTGGCCCTTAGTCAAGACATAGTGATTTGTAGCTGCTGGGGTATTCATTTGTTGCATAGATAGATGAGTTGGTTTGGGACAGTCGTATTACTTTGTTTGGCCCTTAGTCAAGAGTATATATGGGTGGGTTCAAATTAACAAGATAATGATGGGTAGAACATGACATGTGACTTATGATTTGTTGGCCCTTAGTCAAGGTCATAAGAATATGGGGCAAAAATCCACATCGGGAGTTTCTAAAGATACTGAAACTTGCTAGTATTGCATACTATTTGGAGTTTGATGAATTTTGGTAGGATTCCTTCAACATTATCACACGATGATATTTGGATCCCGATCCTACTGTGAGTATATGCTACTTATCAGGAGATTCGTCACTTAACGATCAATGCTATAAACCAAGTAAGAGTCGAGAAAGGTGTCAGCGGGGCTACGCCCCCAGAGAAAAGAGGTTATTTAATTAAGGTACTTCACGAAAGTGTTGGAAAACTTCCCTCGAAGTACCGACACCGGCCTGGCTGAACGGTTAAGCAAGTATTGTACGATGAGAATAGTCCTGGCTAATTCTTCTTTTATGGTTTGAGGAAGGATTCGAGAAACAGTGGGAGCCATCCTGTTTAGATAAACTGAAAACCAATCTAAACTTGCAAGAGCATCATGCTAAAGTGTTTTCTTCTCTCTCTCATTGCAGCAACCTTGTGACCATGACTAGGTTACATCTAGATAACAAGTTGACTGAATCTAACTTATATGACTGGCAAAGGTTTGTCCAGATGTCCATTGCCTATGACAAGCTGGACCACCATATTACTACTCAAGATCCCGCCGTCCCAGGTCCAGTTTCCACCATCGCGGATATGGATATCCGTCAGAAAAGGGAAAAGGATAAAGTGAAAGCCAAGTGCCTCATGTTGGCTTCAGTTGATGGTGTATACCAGAAGCAGCACGAGAAGATGGACTCAGTTTCCATCTTTCTCCATAACAAAGATTTATATGGGGAGCAATCTCATATCACAAGATATGAGACCTCGAACGAATTAATTCTAGCGAGGTTGGCTATCGGGTCATCTGTAGGGGACGACGTCCTTACGATGACTAGCTATATTCATGAGCTCAAGGACCTGGAGACCATGTTGGGAAATAGGTCATATGCTTACTCATTTCCACAGTCCCTATCCTCTACTTTACACCCAGAAAGAAACCAGGGAGACACAAGCTCTGCTTAATGGGGGACCTTCTTCTTCTACATCCAAGACGAAAGCAAAGGGTGAAAAGAAGAAAACCTCTACAAAGCCAATATACGGTGTCGGTAAAGTAGGAGAAAAGGGAAAAGCAAAAGTTTCGGGACTTGGTGTAGCTAAAGAGGGATGTTCCTATTATTTTGGTATTGGGCATTGGCAGAATGATTGCAGGGCTTTGGAAGCCAGTAGCTAGGATACGAAGCATGTTGTGGCTTCATCCTCGAGTGTGTTTGTGATTGAGAACTGTTTGTCAATTAACTCTACTTCCTGGATACTAGATACCGGAGCAGGATCTCATATCTGTAATTCATTACATGTTTTGAGAAACCGTACAGTTATCAGGGTAGGCGATTTGCCTCTCAGAGTTGCGAACGGAATGAGCATGGACGCTGAATCCGTGGGTGAATATCGCCTAGGTTTGACAAGTGAGCAGATATTGATTCTATGTAACAGTCTATATGTACATAGTTTGACTTGTAATATCATATCTGTGTCCTCACTTTCGAGAGAGGGATATGACTTTACATTCGTAAGCGATGTAGTTCACATCCACCTAAATCAAGTTCTGATTGGGTCCGGTACATTAGATGACGGTATATACGTATTGAATCAAGCTCAGGTTTTCAATGTCCAGAACACACTTAAAAGAAAGTCTCCAGAAATAAATCAGGCTTTCTTATAGCATTGTACACTAGGTCATATCAATGAAACACGATTGACGAAGTTACATAGATAAGGATATTTGAATCCGTTCGAATATCAATCTTATGCTACTTGTGAATCTTTTCTCATGAGAAAGATGACAAAGACTCCGTTTACTGGACACGGAGTAAGAGCGAGCGAGCTCTTGGGACTCGTACACAGCGACGTGTGCGGTCCAATGTCTACACATGCGCGAGGTGGTTATTCCTTCTTCATTACTTTTACGGATGATTTCTCTAGGTATGGATATATCTTTTTGATGAATCATAAATCCGAGGCTTTTGAGAAATTCCAGGAATACAAGAATGAAGTGGAAAAACAGACAAGCAAAAGTATCAAGACACTGAGATCTGATCGAGGTGGTGAATACTTAAGTGCCGAGTTCCTGGGTTACTTAAAAGAGAATGGACTTCTCTCTCAGCTTACTCCTCAATACACACCACAACACAACGGTGTATCGGAAAGGAGGAATCGAACCCTATTAGATGGATCGTTCCATGATGAGTAAAGCTGAGTTACCGCGATCTTTCTGGGATTATGCACTAGAATCAGCTGCATATCTTTTGAACCAGGTTCCAACCAAGACTGTGCCTACCACACCATATGAGATGTGGAGTGGGAAGAAACCCTGTTTTAAACACTTTAGGACATGGGGATGTCCAGCTTTTGTAAAAAAGCAGCATGCGGACAAGCTCGAGGCACGCTCAGTACAATATAAGTTTGTGGGATATCCAAAGAACTACAAGGGTTATTATTTCTATTACGCAGAGGAACAAAAGGTTTTTGTTTCTCGTCATGCCCACTTCTTAGAAACTGAATTTTTAGAAAATCAGAAGAGTGGGAGCGCAGTAGAACTGGAAGAAATTCCAGAACCACAAGCCGTTACTGAATGTATGGTAGAACCAGAAGTTTCAGAAGAAAGGGACGTACCAGCGCCTATCCGCAGAAGTAGTAGGCAGTCTCATCCGCCCGAGAGATACTACGGTTTTCTCATAGACGGGGTTCGAGAAGATTGCATCATTGATAATGATGACCCTACTAGCTTCCAGCAAGCCATTCACAGCGGCAACTCGGTAAAATGGATGGATGCAATGCGGACCGAAATGGAGTCCTTGTACACCAACAAAGTATGGACTTTGGACATTGCTCCACATGGGGTAAAACCCGTAGGATGCAAGTGGATCATCAGAAAGAAGATTGGTGTAGATGGACATGTTGAAACCTATAAGGCTAGACTTGTTGCAAAGGATTTCCGTCAAAGACCTGGTTTGGGCTACGACGAAACCTTTTCTCCAGTGGCTATGCTCAAATTCATTCGGGTCCTTCTTGCCATTGCTGCTTTCCACGATTATGAGATCTGGTAGATGGACGTAAAGACGGCCTTTCTAAATGGTAATTTGGAAGAGTGCGTCTATATGGATCAGCCAGAGGGATTCATTCAGAGTGGGAGCAGCGGTAAAGTGTGCAAGTTTCTTAAGTCCATTTATGGACTAAAGCAGGCATCGCGGAGTTGGAACATCTGTTTTAATGATACTGTCAATTTGACTTTATCAAAAAATCCAGATGAACCATGCATATACAGTAAGATTGTAGGGAGAGTTGTTGTATTTCTCGTCTTGTACGTAGATGAAATTCTCCTAATAGGAAATGATATTCCTATGCTACAGTCAGTCAAAAGATTCTTGTCACAGATGTTCTCCATGAAGGACCTGGGTGATGCCACCTACATTCTGGGGATCCAGATCTATCGTGATAGATCAAAGAGGATGTTGGGACTTTCGCGGTCCAGGTACATAGACACCATATTGAAAAGATTCAGTATGGAAGATTCTTAGCGCGGTATCCTACCGGCTTGTCACGGAATCACCCTCTCCAAAGAGATGTCTCCCAAGACTGATTTGGAAAGGGATCGCATGTCGATTATACCCTATGCTTCTGCGGTAGGCTCTATAATGTATGCGATGTTATGTATCAGGCAAGATGTAACATACGCATTGAGCGTTGTATGCCGGTATTAGGAAAACCCATGGGAGAAGCACAGGATAGCAGTAAAGAACATTCTCAAGTACCTGAGGAGGACTAAGGAGATGTTCTTGGTGTATGGCGGAAAAGACCTCCAAATCGAGGCATTGGCCGACTTCAGCTTCCAGAGTGACAAGGATGACTCCAAGTCCATGTCAGGTTATATCTTTACCCTCAATGGAGGGGTGGTCTGTTGGAAGATGTAACCCTTCGAAAATCGTTTAGGCAGTTTTTCGGTAATCGGCTAATTTTTCGGCTTTTTTCCGTAAAAAGTCGAAATAGGTATTTTTCATTGTAGATCTAATTATACAAAATTTAGATAAGATATTACTATAATTTTGTCACTAAAATGTCACTTATAATTTTCTAGTTAAATAAATTTTTTTTCGTAATTAATTAATTTTTTTATTAGTTTAAGCTTTTTAAAATACATTTAATTAGGTAAATTTCTTAATTAGGAGTCTTTATAAGCTAAAATATGGTGTTAATAAATTTGTATCATGTCTTGCAAACTTTTGGTTTAAAGGTGGGAAATTTAATGAAAAATGAGGTAAAAAATCGGTTTTTTTGTAAAAAGGTTGACATGAAAGCATTAAATGATAATATGGGGTGTTATTTGACCTAGAATCTTCTCAAATTTTCCCCACCTCCTCACCCTAGCTACTGGCCGACCCCTCTTCCTGCAGAATTCCCCACTTCATCACTTCATTTTGCTTCTTTTTCTTTGCTAAAAATCCATTTAAATTCATAAATTTCCATCTCCATTCAAACCCAAACCCTAAACCACTCTCTCTTCTACCCAAATTGGTTCAAAAACTAGATGAAAGGAGGCTTCTTGGTGACTTGATCAAGCTAGGGTTCAAGCTTGAGAGGTGAAAATTCTAATCTTTTTGTTAACTTGTGGTTTAATTATGCTAGAATTGAAATTCTAAATATTAGTTTAGTGGTAAATGTTGTTTAGGAAAAATCAAGAGAAGGATTGACTTTAAAACTAGGGTTTGAAGCATAGTTGTTAGGATTAAATTAGGGCTTTGGGTTTCTAATTAGTTGTAGTGGTTAATGGTGTATTTATATACTCGCTAAATCGTTAAAATTCGATGTTTGCATTGAATCGGCGTTGAATTTGCTTGCTAGATTTTTACGAAAAATAGAATGCGTTCAATTTGCGTTAGGTTAGCAATATTATTAGCTTCGTATAGGATTATTAGAATGCGCGAATGCGGGGTTTCGTCTAGTCGGGTTGTAGTTTTGTCGATTTCCCCGAAATGACGATTTTAGTTAAAAGTTAGCGATTTTCGTGCGTTTTTCCGCGCACTGAGTGCATGCTAGGATTAATTTGAGAGCGTCGATAATTGTATATTGTGACTTGCATCGTTTTAGGTTATGTAATCTTATACTTGGTGTTGTGCAATATAGGATCGGTCGGAGAAACATCGGACACGGCGCGTAAAGGCAAAGCGGTGGCCGGATCAGATTAGCGGGGATTTCTGGTGAGTAGATATATTCATCTATGGGGGAATCGTCTGGATGGCGCGAGGCGCCCCCCTAGTTAGGATTACCCTACTTTTGCAAGATTTATATATTAGCTAACTTATCCATTCATGTACACTGCATACCCTTATAGCGAACAGTATATTACATTGCATGGACATTCATCTATACTTATGCGATATCACTTCGTAGGGCACGAACACCATTACCATTGGCATCTGTTGCACGCGCACTAATCATGTGACACACACGCCTTTGGTAATTGCCATGCCACGTGCACTATAGAACCTGTTTAACTTAATAACGTCATTGCATTCATACATGATATATGGAGTCGCATAGCATGCATATACCTCGCATTACCATCATATCTACATAGATTTCTAGCCAAAACTCACATCATATACATTGATATCATAGACATTTATCATATATAACATGTGAACATTATGATTTTCTCGAGGATTTCAGTATTTCTGTGATTTCTAGATTTTTGGGGAAAACCGCAAGAATTTAACAAAAGCTTATATTTATCGTTTTTAAAACAAAGTTGCGGTTTTCTCGTGATGTATGTGTCGTCCACCATAAGTTTTCATGTTTTCTGTTGGATTTCGAGACCCGATTCGAGGAGTGGATGAACCGTCTCGGGTACATGGTGGGCCCGGTATGGTACCCCGGGGCAAGAAGATCGAGTTGTAGACGATGAGCCTGGCAGGGGAAGCCTACCTACCGGTGATGTCTGGCGCGGCGGATATCCGGAGGATACCGACCGTTGTCGTGAGATTTATGATATGGGCCGATCCGGACTGACGGAGCCCGATATTGAGACAGATATGATTCCTATTTGGTGTCGATGCTTGACACGGGTTTTCAGATGATTTCTTGATGATACTTAGCTATTGTACAGATATTCATGTTCTAAAAGTTAAGAATGCAGTAACCTTAACATTTAAAACACTTAAAGAGTTAGAAAAGACATTGCATACATGTTCATGCATACTAGAGATATTATATCACATATGGACATACAGGTTGTTCCGCATTGCGTGCATTCTTACGATTGCCTTACTAGATGTTATATTTACTCACGAGCTGGCAACTCACCCCCGTTGTGCCACAGTGTCTTGCAGGTCGGACCCGTCACTCTTGTAGCGGCGGCTATCTTATCATCAGCTCCTTTTGTGCAGACTCACGACAACGCCCGTAGGTGGGTTGCGAGCATATTTTATATCTTTTGCTTTATCATTGTATCTAGTATTCTCCAGCGACCACTTTATATTGTATATGCGACCTAGTGATGAGACTGAGAGATTTGTATATTTGTGGTTTCTTTTGGGTCGAGCTCACTTGAGCCGACGTGTGTTTTCTGGTATTTTGCATTTCTTTTATGCTCTTTTTCTTGATATTACTATTATATTGCATGTGGTTGTGATCCGCCTTGGGCGAAGAGCTAGCTCCCGCTTGGGGATGCCATTTTTATGATTACAGGTTTATTATCTTGTTGTACCCATTTTGGGGGATAGAAAATACAGGGGAGACTCTGCCGAAATTTTTGGGGAATTTTGATGTTTCTTTTTAAAGGGATTTTATGCAACTTGAATGATTTAAAAACCATTTTTATTAAAGGTTTTCCTTCACTCTCCTTTGATTTTGGTTTAGATTCTTTTGGGCTTTGGCTGACTTAGGTTACGGTACGCCTTTAGACGTCTCGTAATCTAAGTGCCAGTCGCGTTCCGTACTTTCGGGTCGTGACAGAAGAGTTCCAAGCAGGAGACCGTTGCTGACTCGACGATGGAAGAGGAGTACATAGCTGCTTACGATGCAGCAAAAGAAGCTGTCTGGATGAAGAAGTTCCTCACAGAACTTCAGGTGGTTCCTACCAGTGTTGGTCCAATACCTCTGTATTGAGACAACAACGGCGCTATAGCTTTAGCGAAGGATCCCAGGTCCAATAAGAAGTCCAGACACATCTTAAGGCGGTATCACCTGATCAAGGAGATCGTCGATCGCTAGGAGATCGAGGTAAAGAGAGTAGATAGGGAGAATAACAATGCTGATCCGTTCACAAAGGTCATTCCTCAGACGCAGTTCGAGAGGCTATTCGAGATCATAGGTCTGCGATATGCCAGTACCTGGCCCTAGTGCAAGTGGGAGATTGTTAGTGTTTATGCCCTAGAGGCCATTACTGCATCATACTAGCTTGTATATTACATAATGGAAGCTTGGAATATTCACAGTTGTATTGACAGTCTTGCTAAAAATGGTAGTATGCTACTTGGTTTGTATCTACTTTAATATATGCATATGTTTCTTGTAACGTATCGCTTATACATATTAGTAGAGCCCGTAGGATCTTTGCTTGATTACCAGCGTTGTGAGGGCAGTCACACTAGTGGGGGCTGGGTAGTCTATAAGCAACATCCTATACAGGTCCCTAGTCGTAGGATTATCGAGACAGGGCATCGATACTCCGTAGTAGACTAGTGTGTACGCTTCTCATCCCAGTTGGGGAGATGGTCTGTCCCATAGCCAGCAGTACGTCGTAATGGAGATAGTATGCAGGTGCTCGTTAGGTTACGGGTACACCGGACAGGACTCGCCGGGAACTGCAGGTTGGATTTATACCCATCGTCAGATAGCAGTTCCCAGGTGACATGAGTACAGCTTAGTCCGTCGACTTGACACTGCTACTTCGCCTGGAGTGTGTTCCTATTGTTCTTAGATTACTACCCTACCACGGCTCAAAGGAGTCGTGCAAACAGGTAGTAGTTGGGTGCAGTCCCGAAGCACTTGGAGGCAGTGGCGGTTAGACATGATTCGTCTCTCCCGGTTTTGGGGGTTGATATCGCGCTGTGTATGGAGAGCCATTATGCAAAGTCCCTGGCCAGGGCAAGCGAGATTTACTGTTAGGTTCCAGTAGTTTCTCAAGGTGTAATGGGCTTCACTCCGACAAGATTTATACCGCTATTAGGGGTCTGACGTTTACCGCCCCCTAGGCCCGATATGCAATAGTCATAGACGAACATACCGGACTGTACGGAGATTGTCACATCAGGCTCAGTAGGAGTTCGGATGGGTTTCCTCATCGGCCTTCTCATCGACATCAACCTGGGGAGCGTTACGTACAGCTAGTGCCGCTTGCGGTCTGTGGTTAAACCCACTACCAGTGTAGTGTCGAGTCTTTAGAGTCCTACACAGAGAGTTTCCCTGCTTCGGGCGAAACGATATAGAGGTCGTATGGTTTTACGACAGGGTTCGGACACGCACGTGCATTTAAGCACGTACGATGTTCGGACAGTTTTTACTAGCCGGCTTTGGTTTAAGCCAGATTCTAGTATCGGATTATGGGATTTATACAGTCTAAAGTTTTTCCGTGTTTTCACGGATAGGAGGGGCGTTCTCGTAATTTGTCGGGAAGCTTCTAGAAGGACGATGACTTGGAGGGAAAGGTGGCATTTGCATTTATTGGATTAATGAGTCATGAGAGTGAATCATCCATGGAGTTAATGTTGCATTAATGTTTTAAATGACTCATGAGATGAATCACTCTATGAATTAATGAAGCATGATGACACATATTTATTTGTTATTCATTTTAATAAAATCATATGCTTCATATATTCAAATGATATCATTTATCCAAAAGGATTCTCATTCTCACCTTCTCTCTTCTCAAGCTCTCTCTCTTCAAACCTTAACCCTAACCTCTCATGTGTTGAGATCAAGGGTTAATAAGACTAATACATCCCTAATCCTACTCTATATCCCCTAGGTTGCTTTGATTAGCAATTTTAGTAACCTAGTTACCTCAAGTTAGAGGTGAAGCTTGGAGTAGAAGCTCTCGGGTGGATAGTCTTTGACTCGAGGAGGCCGTTGAGGTGCCGACGTCCCAAAGAGCCTATGAGGTGTGGAGGACAACGATGAAGACCCGAAGGACATGTAACGAGAGGTATAACTTCGAATACGAGTTGTTAAACCTTTCGTGGTTTGCTAGTAATGGTTTAGACACAATTCGTGTGCTCAAGTCCGTGTTACGAAGCTTTGATAGTTGTTTTTCATATATTCCGCCTCCTCGCAAGCTCGTGGGGTGCGTGTCATGGACTTACAAAGCAGGTATGTATGATGCATTTCATAAGCGCAATAGCACAATAACTAACGTCTCAATGTCAAATGACAATACAATACCACTTAATGGTATATATAGCTATAGCAAGATATGTGGGTGTACATGTAAGTATGTATGCATGATGTACATGTAGCTGTAGCAAGGTATGTGTGTGTACATGTAAGTATGTATGCATGATGTACATATAGCTATAGCCAGGTATAAGTGTAAGCATGTAGGTATTGCCTGTATACTACATTTCATATACGCAACGGAATTAGAATCACTGCCTCAAGGACAATAACCGATACAATATCACATATGCATATATATGTAGTGAATGTCATGGCAATTACCGACGGTGTGAATGCAACATACAATTTAGTGCTCGTGCAACATGAATCGTCAGTAATGGTGCAGTGTCCAATAGGTACCAAGTCAAGGCACAACAAGTAAAAATATGCAATGATGCTTATGTGCAATCAACTCATATGTCTATAAACATGCTGCTATAATATCATATCTTTCCCTGACACATAACGCCATACAGGCAATTTTCCCGTAGATTTTAAATCTACTCACCGATGATCTCGAGCTAAGAAAATCCGACCACCTGCTTCCCTTTCTTTGCAGAGTCCGAAGTCCCCGCTTGCGATCCTAAAATTTCACAAACACAACACATAAAGCTAAAAATATTGCGCCGACAAAACGATAACGAAATGAAAGGATAACGTCCACAAGATAAACACACTGTGCACCTAGTGCACAAAACACGTATGACATCGGCACAACCCTAGCTCGGATCGCTAAACTACGCAACCACCAAGCCTAGATCCCGATCGTACCGATCGCGCATTCACAACACAATATATAGCGTGGAAGATAATATATATATTATCGCAACGTCAATTTAACCCCACGCCTAATTAAACCGAAAACCTAGTAAGCAAATTTTCAACATTTTAGCTCAAGTGTAGAAGTTTTAAAAAAACTAGCGATCACAATCATCGCAAAGTAGCTTAACTAAGTCACCCAAACCTTAACTATAATTTTAATCTCACCTATATAAGATTTAGTTAAAGTTAGTTAGTTATTAAGCTTAATTAGACAATTAGGAAAATAACAAATAACATTCTCACAACTAGGTTAAATTGTCAAAGTCTACACTTTTCCATTAACCATTTTAAACAAATCAAACCCTAATTTGACCTTCACAACTCTTTCATGAATTTCTAAACATGCAATTTAAAGCTATATTAAACATGTAATAAGCTAGCTTAACGATTTAAACAACAATTAAAGTTTAGGGTTAGGATTTTATACCTCCACTAGATTCACAAATTAGCAACTAAACTCCAAATTAGCCTCCAAAATGATGACTTTCATGAAAATCCAAGCGTGTTTAGGATTGAAGAATAATGGGTAGGGATTTATATTTGAGTTTGTGGGATTATTTGAGGATTTTTGATGATTAATTTAAGCTTTAAGATGTGAGAATGGGGTGTGAAGAGAGTGAGGGAAGCAAGGGGGGCTCGGCCAACACAAGAAGAATGATGAGGTTAAGGAATTGTGTGTAAAGAACTAGATTAAAACATCAATAAATGCTCATTAAAGCACCTCCCATCCATGCCACCGCTTAATCATTTCTTAAATTTTTTCTTCTAATTCACAAATATCTAGATATTTTGGAAGAGAAGGTTTAAGCTTAATCTTGTGATTAAATTAGCATAAATTCACTTTTACTATAATTAACCGAATAAAAATTGTAATTACCACTAATTAAGTGCATAATTAAAATCTTATAATAATATTTTAATTAGGGAAAAATATTTAAGTGAACTAAAATTTTCAAATAACAACTAAAAACCGCAAACTAGCCATTTCCTAGTTAAACTAGGTGCAGTTAAGTCTGTATTGAAAAAAATACTGATTAGTCGAAAATATTGTATATTTTAGCCGACAATTTCCTCATCATTTGCACTCATTTAGAAGTGTACGGTATTCATATTCTACATATTAGCAAAACTGTCACAAAATATCAGATTACATGTATTAGACTCTAAAACCGACACTATAAAGGAAATTGACTACAATTCATGGCATCGCATCATCCCTACATTTGCGCAACACTTGTTTTGAGATCTGTGCTGGAAAATCCAGCAGAAAGGCCAAAAATGTACAGGGTACCGATCAAACATTACGCCAACTCAATGATTTCAGATCTGGTATCAATTCAGAAGGAGATATTAAATTCAACATATACAATAAAGGCCCAAGTGTCAACCCAAGGCCACTGCAAAAAGCCCAAGACTCAAGGAGCCCAATTGGCCGCGGAACCGTGGCCTAAGCTACCTATTGCCGCGGTTCCGCGGCTATTCTACCACTTCAGATCCTTAATTTTAGTGCAAAACTCATGTCTCAGCTCCTTCAGTTCAGAAAGACACTCCAAGTTCTAGAATACTCCAGAGGTTTCTGCCAGATCAGCAAGCTAGGGTTTTCCAAGCTTAATTAATCCTAGCTTAAAGCCTAAGCTAGCTCCTAACAAACTACCTTCTAGAAGACTCAACAAACTTTTGGAGGGAACTACAATTTCAAACCTAGACCTAGGGTTTGGGGAGTCTATAAATAGAAGCCTAGACCTAGGGTTATGAATCTAATCATCTTTACCCAATCTAGTATCAAACTAGAACCATTCCCTTTCTTCATCTTCTTCCACAAGTCTAGTGACAGGGCTTGTGTGAAACCCTAACCCTAATTCCAACTCCAAAAGCCAAGATCCCGAGTACCATCAAGCAAGAAGCCTTGTAACCTTTTACGAGCCGAGCCGATCTTCAACAGAGCAAGTGGTCCAAACGATCCGCGACTCACGGAGCCGAGCGACGCCAAATCGACAATTTCGTTCTTCCTCTTGTAGTTCTTGAGCGATTGTAATCAAATTGTCGATATAAATAAAAGGTGATTTTCTTTTATCTTGTTTTCTTTAAATTCTTGCATCATGATTCAATCTAAATTTGTTGTTGTAATTCTTGTTGTGATGTTTGAGTAATACTCCGCTCGTGAAGGAGCCGAGACGATCAATAGAATGATGATGTAATGTATCTGAAAACGATTCTTGATTCCTACAAGTTTTGTAAACCCTAGCAAGTTCAAGAACCGACAACCCATTTCGTTACGATGCTTTCTTGAATGATATCGCTCGAAATTTGGGGAGTTACGATCGTTTCTTGAAATTGCTAGAGGCTAGAATATGAATGATATCGACAAAAGAACAAGGGATAAGATGAAACCCTAGTTTCACGAGAAAGCCCTAACTCTCGTCGATCATCATCGATCTAGTATCAATCCTTCGAAGGACAAGAACACGAAATCTTGAAATTACATCACGTCTATAGATCCGATCGATTCCTACGAGCCTCATTTAGACTCTTGACATTTTGGTTGGAAATATTATCGAAACCCAATTCTTGATTGTTTATCAGTTTCTTGATTCTTGATTAAACATCGTGACACCTGAATCAATTGATAAATTCTTGAATCATGTTTTCTTTTCTTTTTAATTAACTTTTCGATTCAAACAAATTAAACATTGAAACGAATCGCACAATCCCTGTGGACGATCCGCACTCGCTTACGATCTACAACTGACAACGTAGTTGATTGCGGTCAAATATAATTCTTTGATTGTGAATTTTATTCATTTTCTTAAACACACACAAAGAAATAACAATCAAAATGGCGTCGTTGCCAGGGATCATTTGATTCGATACTTTTACATCCAATCAAGAATTTCTTTACAATCAAATGGCGCCGTTGCCGGGGATCATTTGATTCGATACTTTTACATCCAATCAAGAATTTCTTTACAATCAAAATGGCGCCGTTGCCGGGGATCGCGCGCTAATTCGTTTCATATTATAGTTTGAATTGAAAGAATTATTCCATTGTTGTTTTTGAGATCAAAATTCGTGCAAACCCTAAACGATTTGCTGTTGTTCATTGCAAGGAAATCTGGAGCTGTTTGAAAATTGAAGAAAATTTTTGGAAAATACCAGAGAGCTGAGGAAGTCCACAGAAGCTCCCTGAAGGAGTTTGGTTCACTGATCCCACACGTAGACCGCGGAAGCGCGGCATATAGGAGCATTTGCGGTGGAAATACGGCTCCTCAGAGGGTTCTCTGTGAAATTTTTGCTTCAGGTGATTTCTTACCTCCTTCTCTCTCCTCTTTTAGCTCCAACTAACACTTTGCTGCAGGATTCTTTGCAAATAATCGCAGCACCGCAAAAGCAAAATTAAATTTGTGCGTGATTTTGATTTCTTGGTTGTTTGCATTCTAAATACGGATATTAAGGGGCACGGCCAAATCCAAATTAGGTGGGGATTTCATTACCCTTCCTAGGCCCCGAAAATCGCAAAACTTGCATCCGCATTGACCCACATTAACTAAAAAAAATCTAGAGAAGACTCTAAGGACTGTCGCGCTTAATTAGGACAAGAGAAGGCCGTGGATAATTCATTGCTTATCCGCGTTTTCCTGTGGTGCCTAAGGCGAGTGTGTCTAAGGCTAGTGGTTTTTAATTAGGCCCACTACTTACGTAGTGGAGTACCTTCCCACTTACCTGGCACTTATCCGGCCACAGGGGGACAAAGAGGCAGTGGAGGATTCTATCCTGCGACTTGTCTTTTGGCAGTTAGGAGCGGTCTAGAGCCGGACCTAGGTGACCACTAGATTCTAGGGTTGTGTGTTGCATTTGTTTTGTCGCATCATTTTTTCAAAAATCCGTCCCTTTTTCAGAAGCAAACACCACATTCATTCATTTACCCCTAATTATAAGTCAACACTGCCACTTGTACTAACCCATTTTAGTGCAAGATAGGCTGGACACGGGATTCTAGTGCCCGTTTAGTCCGCGTACCCTTTATCGACTCCGAAGTCGATATTTCTCCATTTACCTTTTCTTTACCTACTACCACATCCACACTGATGGATCCGAATCCATCAAACTTCTTTAACCCTAATCTGCCGCCGTCCGTTGGTGCGCAGAATCCACCCCGCATCTCTCTCCAGGAGAGGTGCTACCCTATTCGAGGTCCTCTTTCGACCTGCTTATCCATACTACCAGCCAATGGGGATAACTTTGAGATTAAGCCCCAGTACATCAATCTTTTACCCAAATTCCACGGACTCGAGACTGAGGACGCTTACTTTTTCATCACCAAATTTGAAAACGTATGCGCAATGATGGATACGTCACAACTTTCAGTGGATGTTATGCGTCTACGACTTCTTCCATTTACATTGTGCAATATAGCCGAGAAGTGGCTATATAGCACTACCGCACATTCTATTACGAATTGGGGAGAATTCGTCGCGGCATTCCTTAAGAAATTTTACCCAATACAAAAGACAGCTCGAATCCGTAGCGAACTGAATCAATTTGCCCAGCTCCCTGCTGAACCATTTTCAAAATGCTTTGAACGTTTCAAGGATCTATTGGTTCAGTGTCCTCATCACGGCATCCCGAGATGGGAATTGTGCCGAATCATTTATGAGGGCAGTAACCCTAATACTAAACAGAGCCTTGAAAACATGTGTCAAGGTACTTTTATGTCTAAGGATGATGGGGAAGCTTGGCGATATTTAGAAGAGTTCGCTGAAAAGTCTTTACAGTGGGAAAGTCCATCCTTTAGGAGTGGCAACAACCAATCGGATGTTTCCATAGGAGTTAGAGCTGACATTTCAGCTATACACAAAAAAATCGAGACTATGGAAAACAAATTTTTGGCCGCCTCCCTTAATCAAATGTCACTTTCCAAAACTGTATGTGGCTGCTGTTCTGATCCGTCTCACTTGACGGAAGAATGTCCGTTTCAAGGTCGTGAGCATACCAATGCCGCATTTCAAAGACCTAGGAACGATCCTTTTTCTTCCACATATAATCAGGGTTGGAGGAATCACCCTAATTTTGCTTGGAACCAATCACAATCACAAAACACGGTTCCAAACCAAAACAATTTTCAAAGGGCTCTCCCTCCACCACAACAGCAACCACAACTTCAATTAAGTCAGCACCCCTTTCAAGCACATAATTTTCAAAATCAGGTCAACACACCTGCACTATCTAGTCCTTTACAGTTGACCGGAACTGATGAATCCTCTTCTTTTGCACAATACATGAATTTGGTCTTAACAAATATCATGCAAGTTTCGGCTGAAATGAAGTCATCTGTCGATAAAATTGAGAAAAACTCTGCGTCCCAAAACGAGAGTATTAAATCGATGGAAGAAGAAATTGCACGATTAAAAGCCGAAATGAGTGCAAGAGATAAAGGGAAACTTCCAGCTCAACCCTTACCCAATCCTGGTTATTCACATCATGTGAATGCAATCACCACGTTGAGATCTGGAAGAGTGCTTGACAATCATGTTGGGGAAGAAGTTGATGATACTGAAAATCATATCAACACCCCGGCTGAGACCTTTCCACACACGCACACTTCTAATTCTGACCCCAATTCTTCTACCCAACCACCTTCTTCCGAGCCTATTCTCCATTTCCTAAAAGGCTCGCCACTACAGCCCACCTCTTTTACCCCTCCACGGACGATCCCCACTTCTATTCTGGGATCGGTTCCACACACACTTCCTTCTCCTATGATGGACCCAGCGCTTATTGCTAAAGCACCTTATCCTAATCGGTTAAGGGCTAACACACCGGGTCCACATATGGAGAAGATCACTGAGATGTTTAAACAGGTTAACATAAATATCCCTCTTTTAGATGCTATCCAACAAGTCCCTGCATATGCGAAAGTTCTTAAAGACTTTTGCACTAGAAAGAGGAAGAAACAAATGCCCAAGAAGATATTCATGGCAAAAACAGTAGACACAGCTTTCCCCCAGCAATTATCGAGGAAACGTAAGGATCCTGGATATCCTACGATTTCCATCTCTATTGGGGAGAAACACATTAACCGTGCTCTACTAGATCTTGGGGCAAGTGTTAACCTGCTTCCTTTCTCAATTTATGAACAGTTAGGGATCGGAGAGTTGAAACCATCTCCTTGCACTCTCCAGATGGCTGACCGATCAATCACCAGACCTAGGGGTGAACTAGAGGATGTGTTAATAAAAATCGGGAAATTTATCTTCCCTGTAGACTTTATTGTAATTGATACACAGCCTGTAGCGAACTCACGGAATTAAATTCCGGTGATTTTAGGTCGCCCCTTTTTGGCCACTTCCAACGCTATCATCAATTGTCGTAAAGGTTCTATGACCCTATCCTTCGGGAAGAGGACAATTGAGATGAACATTTACAAGTTAGGAAGTGTACCCTCCGAACCTACTGCTCAGGTTTGTTCTGTCGACTTAATGGATGTCGACAACAGCGAATTTAATGACCCTCATAATACCGATCTTGACTCTTTTCATACGTTATTGTTTGACCCAACTTTGTATCATACACATACAGACTCTTCCACCGAGATGTCCGGGTCAACAATTAACACCGATTATGAACCATTCTTAGAGTCTGAAGATCACCCCGCACTTTGTGATGACATTATTCTTCGGGGTATTGATGGAACTTTTGAGGAGATCTTCGCTGATGAACTCGCATTTCTGAATAACACGGGTGTTGAGATGAATCATGTCCCAACCAATGAAATTGAACCTCCACCCCTTCTTTTGAACTGTAAAAAGAATGCGAGTAATCCATCACATACACTGCATCGTCTCTCCAAAACGAGACGTACACACACTCTCTTCCACCACTTAACCTTTCCCCACTTCTTCTTCCACCAACCCGAGCACTGCATTGATAAAATTTTTGAATGGTTGGTGTTGATATTCGGTCTTTGCAAAGCTTGGCATCGACCACTGATTTTTGACCCCCACTTGTGATTTTCAAAGCTTAACATTGCATAACTCAAGTTTGGGGGGGGTATATTTTCTGGCTCTTGAAAAGAAAATTTTACAAAATTTTGAGCCAAAAAAATAAGTTTGGGGGAGGTTCTTCACTTAAATATTTTGCCCCCACTAATAAATTCCTCCCAAGCTTACAGGTTTTTCGAGATTTAGCGGATGACAACAGTGAGGACACTGTTGAAAACAAGTTTGGGGGAGGTTTGTGCGTATTTTCGCATCACTTGCATCATCAGTTGCATAAGCACAAAACATTCGAAAACCTATAAAAATAAAAAAAATTCAAAAAGATAAAAATATTTTTTGTACATAAATAAGATAATAAAAGTTTAGATAGTGAAAAATTACATCCATGAGATTAGAAAAATTTAAGAAAACTAAGAAAATTAGAAGTTTTCTTATACGAACTAGTAATAAGTAGTTATGAGCCCTTGTCCCAAGGGTTAGTAAGATGAAGGAAGTCACTAATCTGAGGATAAAAATAAGTCTGAAAAATAGTTTCTATTCTGGAAGCCAAACATTTTGTACGTTGATACCCTGCTATTCGCACTTACACACGTCTTAAAGCCTGGGATAGTAGAGGATACCTTGAAATGCTCTTGTCTTAAAGCCAAAAGTATGAAGGAAATAAAAAGAAAAAAAAAGTGAATAAAGAAAATATAAAGTGGTGAGAAAAATGGATACTGGTTTTGTTATCACCGAGGGCAATAAAAAATATATAGTGAGGGTGCCTTTTCACCTAGTGCCCTAAGGCCAACTGGTCTGGGAGTCACTGCTATGCCTGAGGTGGTGCAAGACGAGGAAAATACACAAAATAAGCAAGCATATGAGTAATCGGTCGGTTAGTACCTCAAGAAGTATTAACGGTCGCATGAAAGTGTGTGAGCAATCTCATCTAAATATTCATTAATTAAAAAGTACTGAGGCTGATGGGCAAGAGTATGATAGCTTGAATTGAATTCTCCGGGTGTAGGGATGTCCTTTACACACACGCAGGGTGATATGATCGATGTTTGGAAGAAAGATAGGAATGACGAATAAGACGATGTTTTATTGAGGGAGGGCGTGATTTCTAACATCTTTTCATGACCATTAAGATAGGGCTCATGACAACCGAAAAGCTAGCTTAGTTGGAAACCCTAATTTTCAAAGTATTTCTTTTACAATTCTTTTCTTTAAATGTAATATTCATGACCTTTTTTTTATTATTGGATTTTGTGGGTGCAATCTGCTGAAAACCCTCAGGAGACAACACTCCTCCTACTAGGGACACCTAGAGGTTTAAAGGCTTGTTGCACGTGCTCAGTGCAATCGTATTGCCTACGAAAGTGTGCTAGTTAGTTTTTCTCTTTCTTTATTTTCTCCTTCTCTTTTTAATAAAACATTCGCTCGAGACGATCGAAATTAAGTTTGGGGGTATTTGATTAGTCGAAAATATTGTATATTTTAGCCGGCAATTTCCTCATCATTTGCACTCATTTAGAAGTGTACGGTATTCATATTCTACATATTAGCAAAACTGTCACAAAATATCAGATTACATGTATTAGACTCTAAAACCGACACTATAAAGGAAATTGACTACAATTCATGGCATCGCATCATCCCAACATTTGCGCAACACTTGTTTTGAGATCTGTGCTGGAAAATCCAGCAGAAAGGCCAAAAATGTACAGGGTACCGATCAAACATTACGCCAACTCAATAATTTCAGATCTGGTATCAATTCAGAAGGAGATATTAAATTCAACATATACAATAAAGGCCCAAGTGTCAACCCAAGACCACTGCAAAAAGCCCAAGACTCAAGGAGCCCAATTGGCCGCGGAACCGCGGCCTAAGCTACCTATTGCCGCGGTTCCGCGGCTATTCTACCACTTCAGATCCTTAATTTTAGTGCAAAACTCATGTCTCAGCTCCTTCAGTTCAGAAAGACACTCCAAGTTCTAGAATACTCCAGAGGTTTCTGCCAGATCAGCAAGCTAGGGTTTTCCAAGCTTAATTAATCCTAGCTTAAAGCCTAAGCTAGCTCCTAACAAACTACCTTCTAGAAGACTCAACAAACTTTTGGAGGGAACTACAATTTCAAACCTAGACCTAGGGTTTAGGGAGTCTATAAATAGAAGCCTAGACCTAGGGTTATGAATCTAATCATCTTTACCCAATCTAGTATCAAACTAGAACCATTCTCTTTCTTCATCTTCTTCCACAAGTCTAGTGACAAGGCTTGTGTGAAACCCTAACCCTAATTCCAACTCCAAAAGCCAAGATCCCGAGTACCCATCAAGCAAGAAGCCTTGCAACCTTTTATGAGCCGAGCCGATCTTCAACAGAGCAAGTGGTCCAAACGATCCGCGACTCACGGAGCCGAGCGACGCCAAATCGACAATTTCGTTCTTCCTCTTGTAGTTCTTGAGCGATTGTAATTAAATTGTCGATATAAATAAAAGGTGATTTTCTTTTATCTTGTTTTCTTTAAATTCTTGCATCATGATTCAATCTAAATTTGTTGTTGTAATTCTTGTTGTGATGTTTGAGTAATACTCCGCTCGTGAAGGAGCCGAGACGATCAATAGAATGATGATGTAATGTATCTGAAAACGATTCTTGATTCCTACAAGTTTTGTAAACCCTAGCAAGTTCAAGAACCGACAACCCATTTCGTTACGATGCTTTCTTGAATGATATCGCTCGAAATTTGGGGAGTTACGATCGTTTCTTGAAATTGCTAGAGGCTAGAATGTGAATGATATCGACAAAAGAACAAGGGATAAGATGAAACCCTAGTTTCATGAGAAAGCCCTAACTCTCGTCGATCATCATCGATCTAGTATCAATCCTTCGAAGGACAAGAACACGAAATCTTGAAATTACATCACGTCTATAGATCCGATCGATTCCTACGAGCCTCATTTAGACTCTTGACATTTTGGTTGGAAATATTATCGAAACCCAATTCTTGATTGTTTATCAGTTTCTTGATTCTTGATTAAACATCGTGACACCTGAATCAATTGATAAATTCTTGAATCATGTTTTCTTTTCTTTTCAATTAACTTTTCAATTCAAACAAATTAAACATTGAAACGAATCGCACAATTCCTGTGGACGATCCGCACTCGCTTACGATCTACAACTGACACCGTAGTTGATTGCGGTCAAATATAATTCTTTGATTGTGAATTTTATTTATTTTCTTAAACACACACAAAGAAATAACAATCAAAATGGCGTCGTTGCCGGGGATCATTTGATTCGATACTTTTACATCCAATCAAGAATTTCTTTACAATCAAATGGCGTCGTTGCCGGGGATCATTTGATTCGATACATTTACATCCAATCAAGAATTTCTTTACAATCAAAGACCACCTCATGATTTTAATGGAAAAACACCGCCTATTTTACCCTTTTAATGGAAAATTCGCATAATGATTTCTAAAGCGTTATAATCTTCCCCCCTTAAAGAAATTCGGTCCCCGAATTTAAAATTTTAACTACGCGTTCCTTCAAAGAGATGAGAGAATTTCTTCTGCATCTCGCTCTCGGCCTCCCAAGTAATCTCTTCACTAGTAGGGCAACACCAAAGAACCTTCATAGATTGCAAGACCTTTGACCGAAGTTTCTTCACCTGCCGATCGAATATAACTACCGGCTGCTTTGGGAACAAAAGATCGCGGTCAAGCTGAACGGTCTGGTGCTGAATCGTGTGATTAGGATCATGAAGGTATCTACGAAGCATCGACACATGGAATACAGGGTGAACATCCGAAAAACTGGACAGAAGCGCCAAATGATAGGCAACGGCACCAACTCGCTCAAGGATCTCGAAAGGACCCACAAATCAGGGACTGAGCTTCCCCTTCTTTCCAAATCTCATCACCCCTTTCATCGGAGAAATCCGCAGGAATACATGATCCCCTACTACGAACTCAAGTCTGTGATGACGACGGTCGGCATAATATTTGTTTCTGCACCGGGCTGCTCTTATCCTGTCCTGAATCAGCTGGATCTTCTTCGTAGTCTCCTAAACAAACTGGTGTCCCAACACCCTACTCTCGCTGAGTTCGGTCCAACAGACTGGCGATCGACACTTCCTACCATACAAAGCCTCAAAAGGCGCCATCTGAATCATCTCCTGATAACTGTTATTTTAGGAGAATTTAATCAACGGCAAGTGACGATCCCAACTGCCACCAAAATCAAGCATGCATGCCCGAAGCATATGCTCTAGAGTCTGTATAGTCCGCTCCGACTGACCATCGGTCTGCGGATGAAAAGCGGTGCTAAAACACAAGCGGGTACCCAAAGCTTCCTGAAACTTCTGCCAAAGAAGGCTAGTAAACTGGGTGCCCCTGTCGGATATTATACATGTTGGAACGTCGTGCAAACGCACAATCTCATCTATGTACTGTAGGGTTCCTAGGCACGCTAATGAGGTCTCACAAGGCATCAACCATGCCAATTTCAAATTTTACAAGTGCCGAGAAACCCTAATACGGATCGTTAACTAGAATTTTAGGCGAAACAAGCAACTAGTTAACAACTTAACTAAGTGAACAGAAATACTACCTTTGTAGATCCGGTTCTCCATCTCCATAACTCCATGATGAAGTCTCCTTGCTGTCCAAATCGAATCCCGGGCTCTAGCGTCGGCTTCATCGGAGAAATGGGCGGGCTAGGTCATCGACTACGATGCCGAAGATGATCTACGTCGAGGCATCACAAGATCAAGCTCCCACTTCACCAAGTCATGAAACTTGTGAAGAAAACACCCTTTACTACTTGGCAAGAGGTAGAGGATGAAGAAATAGGAGGTGGGTTCAATTTAGAATTGGATTTCTCACTCATTTCATCAAATCACCATTGATGGAATCAAGCTTTTTCATCTTGAAGAAGAAGAAGAAGATGATGATGTTATGATAGAATATTATGATAAGTTAATTAATCAAAAAGAAAAATCAATTCTTATCATAATATGAACCATGGTTTTATGTAGAGAATTGACTAAGGTTAGATGAATGGTTAGGGTTAAGGATGAAGACAAAATGGTCACTTTGGTCAAAGCATCATGAAGCTTCAACAAGCTTCAAGAATGAAAGCAACCATTTTGTTTTCTTATCCCATTTCTTTTTAATCCAATTAAAAAGATAAATGAAAGAATAAATAAAAACCCTAACCATTTACTTAACCAAGGTTTAATTCTTTACACAAACCCTAGCAATCATGTATCATCAAACATGATACAATCAAGTGCACAAAAATATATCACATATACAACTTGTGAACTTCAAGTTATAAAATCCATTTAAAGTGAACAAAAACTAGTTAATGCAAAGTAATATATCAAATATATAATTATGCATTAAATCGTTAAATCAACACTTGATTTAACGATCCGGTCATATCTCATATAATCGACTAGTATCCTATGTATCGGCTTATCGAATCAATCTTTGATTCGATAACTAGGTTATATCGCATACAACCAATCGAAACATTCATCGCGAGAATAGAATACGGTATCACATACACGCATTATTCTCGGTCCCGCACATATCTCATATGCGCTCCTATTTCATTTCGCTTGAGCCAGCAAACCTCTGTGTAGGACTCTAAAGACTCGTCAATACGCCGGCAGCAGGTGATGATCATATCAAGCATCCACAAGCCGCAAGCGGTCTGCTAAACGTAACGGCCACCCGGGTATTGAGCGATCAGAAGATCGACGAGCAAGCCCGCTCATACTCCTGTGAATCCAACCAGTAACACTTACCGTACAGTCCGGTCTCGTCGTCTGATATGTCGCATATCTCGCCTAGGGGTGGTAAACGTCATACCCCAATAGCTTGATTAGGTCTATAACAGTTCGAGAAACTACTGGTAACACTTACCAGTAAATCTCAGCAACCCTGGCCAGAGATTTCCGGTTATAGCCAATCGAACACAGCGCAACATCAACTCCCTATACCGGGAGAGACGAATCCCCTCCTATCGCTCATTGCCTTCATGTGATTCGGGACTGTACCTAAAAACCACCGTTTTGCACGCTCTCTTGGACATGGTAAGGTGGAAATCAAAGCACAGTAGGAATCACACAAGACTCTATGACGATCTCGGGTCTACAGACTAACCTGTACCAGTGTCACCAGAGAACTGCCATCTGACGTAAGGTATAATACCATCTGGGAGTTCTCGGCGAGTCCGTCCAGTGTACCCAGTCTCCACTGAGCACCCGTACATCATCTCTGATGTCAAACACCAATGGATATGGGATCATCCTGTAAGTCCATGCTACCTCTCCCGGTACTTTCGGGAATGCGGAATTTGGTAAAAAAACGATTTTTACGGAGGTGGTAACATGGACCTAAAACCCGGATCTTGGTTAAACATCTATCTAACAACCTAACTATGAGTTTCTAGCCACTCGGTTAGGGGGTTATACCTTGCTTGTCTTGAACTCCTTCGTCTTCAAGCTCCGATGGTGGTCCGGACCGGCTTCTTCTCGTCGTCTCCGTACGCCGAAGATAGATCCACCTGAAAGCTCCAACCTTTAGCTCCTTCTTCGATCTTTGAAGAAACTAGTTCACTTGGTTCGCTAAACCTACTGAACTAGGATGAGTAGAGAAGAATTAGAATGGGATTTTATCTATGGTTCTTGATTCTCAACTCATGAGACAAGAGAACCATAGATTAAAGAGAGGGAGCAAGAGCAAAAGGGTGAGAGCAAAAGGAGAGCTCAAGAACAAGAGAGAGAATGAGCAAGAAAGAATGAGGCTCTCTTTTGTCTTTCACCCTCTCATAATCCAAAGTCATGATAACTCATCATACTAAAAAAGTCTTACGTGATGGTTTGAAGCAACCATAACCATATCATTTCATGCACTCATTTTACACAAATGAGCAAGCAAGAAAAAGTCTTTGCCATGAAATGATGGCTATGGTTATCATGATGGTCAACTAGTCAAGCCTAGTCAACCGGTCAACAAAGTCAACAAGTCAACAAAAGTCAACAAGTCAACAAAGTCAACAAAAGTCAACAACCATGTCACCATAATACTTAATTAATATAATAGTTAATCACATATCATATTCTCATTAGGGTTGATCAAAAGGTCAATAGTCAACGGTCAACTGTCAACAACCCTAATGAGAATCCACTGCCTCTGTCTCCCTGTCAACTGTGCATACACACCCGCATTCGCGTTCCGAGGAACACGAATGCAAACTGGATAAATCCAATCCCATAAGGTACACTAGGATCTGGCTTAAACCAAAGCCCGCTAGTGTAAACTGTCCGGACACTGTACGCGCACAATTGCACGGATGTGACCGAACCCTGTCGCAAAACCATGCGACCTGTCGCAATACCATGCGACCTCTACTCTTTTGCCTAAAGGCGAAAAGCTTTCTGTGTGGGACTCTAAAGACTCGACACTACGCTGGCAGTGGGTTTAACCACAGACCGCAAGCGGCACTAGCTGTGCGTAACGGTCCCCAGGTAGTGCCGACAAGAAGACCGACGAGGCGAAACCCATCTGAACTCCTACTGAGCCTGAGTGTGACATTCTCCGTACAGTTCGGTCTGTTCGTCTGATACATCGCATGGCGGGCCTAGGGGGTGGTAAACGTCAGTCCCCCAATAGCGGTACAAGTCGTGCCGGAGCGAAGCCCAAAACACCCTAAGATAACACTGGAAACCTACCAGTATATCTCGTTTGCCCTGGCCAGGGATTACTCGTGTAATGGCTCTCCTAGACACAGCGCGATGTCAACCCCCAATACCGGGAGAGACGAATCCTGTCTAACCGTCACTGCCTCCAAGTGCTTCGGGACTGCACCCAACCACTACCTGTTTGCACGACTCCTTTGAGCCGTGGTAGGGTAGTGATCAAAGTACAGTGGGAACACACTCGAGGCGAAGTGACAGTGTCAAGTCAGCGGACTAAGCTGTACTCATGTCACCTGGGAACTGATAACTGACGTAGGTATAATACCAACTAGTCAGTTCCCGACGAGTCCTGTCCAGTGTACCCGTAACCTAACGAGCACCCGCATACTATCTCAAGTACGACATACTGACGGCTGTGGGACAGACCGTCTCCCACACTGGGATGAGAAGCGCAAGCGCTGGTCTACTCCGGAGTATCGATGCCCTGTCTCGATAGTCCTGCGACCAGGGACCTGCATAAGGATGTGCTTATAGATTACCCAGCCCCACTAGTGTGACGGCCATCACATCGCTGGTAATCAAGCAAAGATCCTAAGGGCTCTACTAATGTGTATAGGCGATATACAAAAATAAACACATGTACACATTGAAGTAGAAACAAACCAAGTAGCATACTACTATTTTGAGCAAGATTGTATATACAAGGTGAATATCCCAAGCATCCATTAAGTAATATACAAACCAGTATGATACAGTAATGGCCTCTAGGGCATATACACTAACAATCTCCCACTTGCACTAAGGCCATGTACTGGCGTATCGAAGACCTATCATCTCGATCAGCCGCTCGAACTGAGTCTGGGGAAGGGCCTTGGTGAATGGATCTGCAGTGTTATCTTCTGAAGCGACTCTCCGAACCTCGATCTCCTGGCGATCCACGATCTCCCTGATCAGGTGATACCGCCTCAAGATGTGCCTGGATCTCTGATGGGACCTGGGTTCCTTTGCTAAAGCTATAGCCCCGTTGTTGTCGCAATACAGAGGTATTGGATCAATAATGGACGGAACCACCTGAAGTTCTTTCAAGAACTTCCTCATCCAGAAAGCTTCTTTTGCGGCATCAGATGCAGCGATGTATTCCGCTTCCATCGTCGAGTCTGCAACAGTTTCCTGTTTGGAACTCTTCCAACACACCGCCCCTCCATTGAGGGTAAAGATAAAGCCCGACATGGACTTCGAATCATCCTTGTCACTCTGGAAGCTGGAGTCAGCAAAGGCCTCGATCTGGAGGTCTTTTCCGCCATACACCAAGAACATCTCCTTAGTCCTTCTTAGGTACTTGAGAATGTTCTTTACCGCTATCCAGTGTTTCTCCCCAGGGTTTGACTGATACCGGCTTACCACACTCAGTGCATAAGCTACATCCGGTCTGGTACACAACATCGCATACATTATAGAGCCTACCGCAGAAGCGTAGGGTATAATAGACATGCGATCCCTCTCCAAATCAGTCTTGGGAGACATCTCTTTAGAGAGGGTGATCCCGTGACAAGCCGGTAGGTTACCGCGCTTGGAATCTTCCATACTGAATCTCTTCAGTATAGTGTCGATGTACCTGGACTGTGAAAGTCCACATATCCTCTTGGATCTGTCACGGTAGATCCGGATACCCAGAATGTACGAGGCATCACCCAGGTCTTTCATGGAGAACCTGTGTGACAAGAACCCCTTGACAGATTGTAGCATAGGAATGTCATTTCCTATTAAGAGAATGTCATCCACGTATAAAACGAGGAATACTACAGTTCTCGCTACAAATCTACTATAGATGCATGGGTCATCTGGATTTTTGATAAAGCCAAATTCTTTGACCGTCTCATCAAAGCAGATGTTCCAACTCCGCGATGCCTGCTTTAGTCCATAGATGGACTTAAGCAACTTGCACACCTTTCCGCTGCTCCCACTCTGAATGAAACCCTCTGGTTGGTCCATATAGACACACTCCTCTAAATTTCCATTTAGAAAGGCGGTCTTTACGTCCATTTGCCAGATCTCATAATCATGGAAGGCGGCAATGGAAAGAAGGATCCGAATGGATTTCAGCATGGCTATTGGAGAAAAGGTTTCGTCGTAGTCCAAGCCAGGTCTTTGACGGAAACCTTTTGCTACCAGCCTAGCTTTATAGGTCTCAACCTGTCCATCTACACCAATCTTCCTTTTGAAGATCCACTTGCATCCTACGGGTTTTACCCCGTCTGGAGCAATGTCCAACGTCCATACCTTGTTGGTGTACATGGACTCCATTTCGGTCCGCATTGCATCCAGCCATTTCACTGAGTCAACGCTCTGAACGGCCTGCTGGAAGCTAGTAGGCTCATCATAATCTATGATGCAATCCTCTCTATCCCCGTCTATGAGAAAACCGCAGTATCTCTCGGGCGGATGAGACTGCCTACTACTCCTGCGGAGCGGCGTAGGAATGTCCTGTTCTGTTGAACCCTCTGGTTCCACTAACCTTTCAGTAATAGTCTGTGGTTCTGGAATTTCTTCCAGTTCTACTGCGCTCCCACTAATTTCCTTTTCCAAGAACTGGTGTTCTAGAAAGTGGGTATTACGAGAAACAAGGACTTTTTGTTCCTCTGCGTAGTAGAAAAGATACCCCCTGGTGTTCTTTGGGTATCCGACAAACTTGCACAGTACTGAGCGTGCCTCGAGTTTTTCCGCATGCTGCTTTTTGACAAAAGCTGGACATCCCCAGATCTTCAGATATTGAAGATAGGGTTTCTTCCCACTCCACATTTCATATGGGGTGGTAGGCACAGTCTTAGTCGGAACTCGGTTCAAAAGGTATGCAGCTAATTCTAGCACATACCCCCAGAATGATCGTGGTAACTCAGAGTTACTCATCATGGACCGCACCATATCCAATAGGGTGCGGTTCCGTCTCTCCGATACACCGTTATGTTGCGGGGTGTATGGAGGAGTAAGCTGAGAGAGAATTCCGTTCTCTTTTAAATAGTCCAGGAACTCGGCACTTAAGTATTCTCCACCTCGATCCGATCTTAGAATCTTAATACTTTTGCCGGTCTGTTTCTCTACTTCATTCTTATACTCCTGGAATTTTCCAAAGGCCTCGGACTTATGTTTCATTAAGAAGACATAACCGTACCTTGAGAAGTCATCCGTAAAAGTAATGAAGTAAGAATGTCCGCTTCGGGCATGTGTAGAAATTGGACCGCACACGTCACTGTGTACGAGTCCCAAGAGCTCGCTCGCTCTTACTCCATGTCCAGTAAACGGAGTCTTTGTCATCTTTCCTTTGAGACAGGATTGACAAGTGGCATACGACTGATATTCGAACGCATTCAAATACCCTTCTGTATGTAACTTCGTCAACCTTCTCTCATTGATGTGACCCAATCTACAATGCCATAAGAAAGTCTGATTTATTTCTGGAGACTTTCTTTTGTGTGTATTCTGGACATTAAAAATCTGTGGTTGGTTTAACACGTATATACCATTACTCAATGTACCTGACCCAATCAAAACTTGATTAAGGTGAATGTTTACAACATTACTTACAAACGCAAATTCATAACCTTCTTTAGAAACTAAAGATACAGAAATGATATTACAAGTTGCGTTGGGTACAAAAAAAGCAATTACGCAAAACCAAAACATGTCCATCTGACATTCCCAGGTGATAGTCCCCCACGGCTTTAGCATCCATGCTAGCTCCG